>PPHD01020063.1:0-13820 GCA_002909625.1 Bambusicola thoracicus
TTTTTTTTTTTTAAATCCCAACTTAATAGTGAGCATAATCCAGAACTCTCGCTTTGAAAACTAGAGACTTCTACATTAAGTAGAATTTTTTCTTGAACACGATAGGATGAAACTGCTTAATAAAACCAAAATATTTTTTGTGTATGGTTACATACTAAAAAGTAAAACTTCATGCAAGTGGCAGATGCAGTATGAACAGATATTCCTTCTCTCTCAAACTTAAGAAAACCAAAATTAATGACACAATCATTCAGGAAATTATGCATGTACTCACACAACCTCCCCAAATAGT
Source organism: Bambusicola thoracicus (assembly GCA_002909625.1). Lineage (NCBI taxonomy): Eukaryota > Metazoa > Chordata > Aves > Galliformes > Phasianidae > Bambusicola > Bambusicola thoracicus. The sequence continues at coordinate 293 of PPHD01020063.1, forward strand.
TCAGAAGCATGTATTTCAGAAGTATGTAACTAAGAACAACACACAAATACAGAAGGAACCAGTGAGACAAAGCTGATTATTTTGTGTACCACATCCCAGCTATGGTTTCCTTGAGTTCAATGTTTCATTGCTGAAATGTTAGCTGCATCTGGAGGCATTGATGTAAGAACCTCTACAGACGTGTGTGTACAAGGAAGCAGAAAGTGACCACTTCAGAAGATTAACCCACCACAAGCCTTCAAATTATTTAGAGGTGTTTATCACCTTCATTATGTTCTTATTCAACAATACTCTCAATACAGCTATGTTCGCAAATAGTGCTAAACATATAATGTGTATGAGTATAGTTTCAATAATGAAAAGAAAGAACATGCTAAGGGGTACTGAAAACAAGTACTGTAAACATTTTGTATGAACTGAGGTAACACTGAGCTCGACAATGAATTTTGATACAACACAAAATTAAGAAAACTTTCCTCTCTCATCATTCCTTTGCCAGGTAGTCTGTAAACTTAAAAAAAAAAATAGAATTGTGCAAATAATATCAATTCTGACTTCCTACATGGACTGAGAAAATCATACAATAACTGATTCAGTTTTAATTCTTTCTTTGGGAGGACATACTGACATGTTCTTGGAAACTTACAGGTTCAGAATGATCATTAAGAATATTCAAATATTTTAACAGTGAGGAAGGAAGCAGTTGCTTTGCTATGTTTTTTAACGTTTAAGATAAAAGCACTAAAGAAATTCAAAATTAATACTGTATTTTGATTATTGCTGCAGACTCCAGACAGAAAAACATACTATAGTAACATTTATGAGTTTCCAAAAACATAATATTCTCCAAAAAATTCACAAACAATACTGCCAGTGATTAAGACAAAGTATCTGTACTCACCATTTTTTAGGCTTTGATAGTAGTTTATACTTGCTGAATTTTACCCGCCACTCCAAGATACCTTTACAATGCTGACACACTCCATCATGAAGTTTAGCATTTATTTTCTAAATAAACAAATAATAATTAGAATCAGAGAAGCTTTCTTATTTTTATGAGTACAATCTTACTTAGAAAGCATTTTTACACATCATGTGATTCATGTTGTATTTAGAGAATTATCTGATGTTAATATAAGCATTTTGCATATTTACCACTTGCTATTTTCTTCAGCAGAAAGAGTGGTGAGGTCACCTTCTACTTTGAGTTGGTTATTAGTATTATTAACATAGTCATAACATTAACATAAGTAATAGGTATAATATGAACTGTGTTCTTACGTTATTTATGGTATATTGCTATTTTATTATTATCATTATTATTATTATGTCTCTAAAGTGGAAATGAACCCTGAAATATGCCATCTATATTTGGAAAAGATACCTCACGTGTCTTAACATTTAGCTTGTTACTGCCCAAGGTACTGCTATACTACAAGGGCTGCTCCAAAAGCAATGCCTCCTATTTCATGATGTCGACCCACAGTATCAGAGGTGGATGTTGGTGGTATGGCAGTAGAGATTGAACCCCCCTACCAATATTCCATTACATTTTGTTGCTATCGGGTAGATAGCAGTCAAGGGGAAGTCTGACAGAGCAGCATCTGACGTGGAGAGTGTAAGAAGCAAAAGTGTGGAATTGAATTCCTCCACGCAGAAAAAAAATACACTCTCTAGCATCCACCAACATTTGCTGGACGTTTATGGAGACCAAACAGTGGTTTTGTAGCTGAGAATTTGCTCTACCAAATGGTGTTCTTGTGCTCTTTGTATCAGCCATAGTTTCCATGGAAATAAATAGGAGGCATTACTTTCTGAGCAACTTGTGTACATACTTGAAGTGAGTAGTCTCACAAGGTTTTTTTTTTGGACCACAGTAAAATTGAACCGGCGTATTTGCTGGCAAACCAGTCCATGTTTCTTTCACCATAAACTTCCCCTATAAAAACGTAGTACATTTTTGCGCTCAAGTATCTTAAGATGAAATAAAAATGCCAAAATGGACTTTTAAACTACACTAAATTTTCAAGATAACACAAAATTTACTCTAAGATTTCCTGTAACTTTTTGTGTTTAGTTTTATTGGCAATATGAACTGTCAACTGGTTGGTATGCTTTGCACAAGGCAAGTTAATCAGAGATAGTGAACAGGAACAAACCACACTTGCCTTAAAGACCAAGTGATGAATACCCGTTCATTCAACCTACCTTCGTATCTTTTCTGAACAAAAACGTCAGCAGTAATTACAGTCATTATACAGTTTTATGTATGCGTAACCAGGAAAACAAAATTTTCACTGCAAATAAAAAATAATAGAAGGACTGTATATTTTGAAACAGATGCAAAATGATATTTAGATACTATAAGATGGCCAAAACCACATTTATTGCTTAAAGTATCCAGAAGTTACTTGGGAGAGATTCTGCATTAATCAGTACCTGGCTTTATAATCTTATTTCAGAAATAAGTTTAAAAGTTCACCTATGCATACAGCAGCTCCTGAAATAATTTCTTAGTTTTATGACTTTATGGACCTTCTTACTACTCCAAGAAAGTCTACTTCAATTAGACAGAAGTTTCAATTAGAGGAACAAGACTAGCTTTAAACACGCAGTATTACTCCATGCCTAAAAAGGTATGTGGCAGAGAAAATACTACATGTGAGTGAGAATCTACTATGGGATTTGCTTTGCAGTGTTTCCATTTTTACTCAACTTCACTGTGTAGCTGCGGCACTTCTTGTCGGGAAAGTTAAAAGACAGAAAACTTCTTTCAAATGATTGAATTCTGACTTAGCATGTTAAAAAGAAATAAAAGACACCATTCTCCTCCCCTTCAAAAAAAACAAAAAAAAAAGATTTTGTAAAATGCTTTAATAAAGTAAGCTCTGAAGCCAGCTATGTATTCAGAATGAAATTTGCCAGGAAACACAGTTATTTAGATGACGCAGAAACTTCCTGAGAGAAGAAAATCAATGGTAAGTCCTCAGCAGATACCTGTGAAAATGCTGCCCATCAGACAGGTCAGCTTGACTGTGCTCATTCTTTCACAGTGCATGCAATTTGAAGATAAGCCCTCTTTTCAGTGCGTAACTCACATAAAGATTCCAAGCAGGATAGCGTTAATAAGCTTCTGCAAATAAGCCCCAACTTCCCAGTTCTCCCCCTCACTATCCTAATTTGCATTAATTAGTAATGCAAGAGGGGAGAGAAACACAAAGATAATTTGTATTCACAACCACGCTTTACTGTAATCAATTACTTTTGGTACTGTCAAGACAGAACCCAGTAAACTTCAAAACACTGCAACAGTACACACTGAAGACAGCTGGTTGCTGCTGAACCTTCTTTCAGAACAAGTGTTTGCTTCCTTGCTGACAGCCTCCTAGTCTCCAATAATGTGTCATACTATCAGTGCTGGGGACAGAACCCTGTCCCTACATGACGCAGGGGTTGGCTCAGCGGTGTGTAACACACCTGGAATTTAGGAGGTCACACTGAAGGCGTGTGTGGCATAAACAGTGCAGAAGAGTAAGGCAGGCATTACTTTCACCTCTCATTTGAAGGAAATTCAAACAGACATTTTATTTCAAATGCTATTGAATGATTTTTATGGTACAGTGAAATGCATATAATTAATAGCACTTCTTCTCCCTCCCCGCCTTCAAACCTTGTACAGCTCCTGAGTATACAATAATCCTCCAGTCATCAATTTTTCATTTTGTTTCTTATAAAGCTACAAGGCAGATGATGCCGAATCACAAAGATGTCTTTTCACATTACTCATAGGAACACACTCAGAATGCTTGGAAATGTCCCTTACAGCAAGACCAAGGACTTGCCACATGGCATACAAGTCAGCTTTGTTTCAAAAAAGGTCCTGAGTCTTATCTGAACTCATTCTGAAGATAAGTCCTCACTCTATACTCTTTAATACAGTTTCCCCACTGAAAAAGGTCTTCAGGAAAATATAAGTAATACACCAGAAGCTCTAAAAGTAAAGTAATTCCATTTCATAGTAACAAGTGTATTATCTATATAAAGTCAGTCAGTCTCTATCAGGTACAGAGCAGGTCTGTGTATTTAGACTGTTTTTACACAGACAAGTTTCAACTATTCCACCTTCCTGGCTTAATCAGTCATACTCCAAACATTCAGGACAAAGCTACAAATTAAGTACATTGACCAAAACTCAAAGAGCTTAGACTCAAAAGTCATGAAGAGAAAGAAATTCAGTGTTACCGAATGTACTTTTTACATATCACACTGAGTCACTAAAAGACAATCACATTTGAAGAGATGCCTATCACCTTCACTGAACAAAGCTTCAGTGAGAGAGACAATGAAACTGTAGATTCCCAAGGGGAAATGAAGAAAGATATAATTTAAGCACAGAGGACTGTGTTGTAAGAATGAAGGTGGCTTGCACAGAGACAGATTTTTGAGTCACAGTAGAAGTGGTAAGCAAATACAGCAAGTCAGGAGAGCTAAGAGGCCAATTTCATTCCAAACATAAGGATGGGAGTGCTTATCTGCCATTGCAGAGATACGGTTACAGGAAGTGTGCAGGGATGCTCCTGCTCCTTTCGCCAATATCAAATGTCCCACTTACTGCTTCTGCACTGCTCTGTTCTCAGTTAAGAAATTTAACCAAAGTGCAAAAGTGAGACTAAAGATAAAATAAACTCAAAATTCAGATAATTCCAAAGATCAGTAACCAAACAAACCCCCATTCCCAAACGTTCCTACCCCCAAAATTTTGAAATTACTTTTGAAATTACTTTCAGTCATATTACTAACAGTCCTCCAACAGACACGTAGCTGATAAACGATAAGAGGCCTCTAAAATAGGTAACAAAGAATGTTCTCAAGAATCTAAGAAGATTTAACGCCTTACTGAATATGAAATTTAATACTTTACTAAACCTTAAATGCTCAATTGCAATAGAAGCACAACACACTTGGAAGAAGCATGCTGTAAATGCTATGGTATTACTAGTAACAGAAAAATACACCAAATTTGACTGTAGCTGTGCAGATCGCTTTTACTTATAGCTTCAGTCCTGATCCAAGGCACATGGATTTATCAACAGTCATCTGTCGGACCACAAATTTAACACAGGAACTCAAAGAAAAAAATGCAGAGTCTGCTCAGAAGTAAGCAACTGGAAGAAAGACAAAAGCTTTTAGGTTGTAATTTTATTCTTTTAACTGGCACACACACAGCACAATACCTTCCTCCTCTTCAGCAATGTCCTTTATTTTTTACTCAATTGTGGCACCGCAGGTATGACGTGGGATAGCTAGTCATTGGCTCAGCATATCTGAATGAGAAACCAACTCCAACATCCTTCTACCAGCCAGCTGATTTAGAAAATCAAAGCAGAAGGATGGACTGATGTAAAGCAAATTAAGCTGGCAGATTTACCCAGCTAAACCTTGATTTGTGTTTGTCTACTGGGTTTACCTTGCTCAGAAATAGTACCTGATTTTAAATCTTACTATTACTAAAACAAGGTGCTTTTCAAAAGCAAAGCAGGCTTGATGAAGAAAATAAAATTGTGCAAAATTAAATACTTGGATAAGGTGCTTCTGTTTTTTTTTTTTTTTTGATTCACTGAGAAACACATCAGTTCCCCTCACAAACAGGAAGAGAAACTTCCCTGCTATCTCAGCCGTGACATGGAAATTCATAGTAAAATAAATTTCTCTGTAATTTCTCTGTTGCTTGTTTTTCCTATTAATATTCACTCTTGTATGTATTTGATACACTTCACGTATTCAGACTTCTTTTCTTTCAACCATTTAATACCTGGCTTTCATCTAACAGTATAAAAAAACCCAGCCACATACACAAGGACCTGAAATAGGATTTTCAACATTTTTATTCCATTTCAACTTTTTTTAACTCGGGTTTCACTCAGCTTTCTCACACACAAGGACATGGTACTGCTTAATGCTTCTGGTATGAAATGTTTTTCCTAGGTGTGAAAACTACTCAGATCAGATTCTGTTTCTGCCACAGCAGTTTTCTACTTTCATTTCTCTATTTACTCACTAGCTCTTTCCTCTTTCCCTTTGCCACACTTCCTCCAATATCAGGGTAGTTCATTCAGCGCTTGCAGTATTTCTGTACATTCTCCAAAGAAACAGCAATTATGCAACGCTGACATATATAAACAGTTTTGAAGTATACAGTCACAAAACATTCCATGTGCATATTATATACACGCTGTCAGGTCAGCTCCATCAATAAAACAGCATCCTCCGTATGCTCAAGTAACCAAACATTAAATCATTTAACAACCTGCCAAAAGCAGTTCAGAAAGTATTAAAGTAAACACATGTGCCTACACCTACTAACCTGGCTCACAGAATAATTCCTAGCTTAAGCTAGCATTAAAAAAAACAGTCACAAGGAAGATGTAATAATGGGGTTTTAAAGATGCCTCACTGTCAGTCTGGAAGTTTCTAATTATGTCTGCGTGCACGTGTGTTTTGATTCACTGCACTGACAGCACACTTCTGCCACACATCAGTGGCTTATTCTACTATAAACACGGCAACAACACTATCCAAAAGCTTTCTTGTCATAAGAAACAGGAGATACTGATTGGATCAACAAGGCTGAACACGCAGCATTTCTGAGCAACTGCATTCTCAGAAGAACAGAATTCCACACAAACTCTAGCGTACAACTACAAAGCAGTTAGAATAGAAGAGTGCAAACTAGGATAGAAACCCTGTGATAGAAAACCCTTGTATTTCAGGGCTATAATACACACCTCACAGACTGAAATGAGTTTCCCCAGCAAACATCACTTGCTCACATACGGTATATACTGACTTTAAAACATGTGAAATCAAAATCTTCCTTTAAGCCCAATTCCAAATGGCCTTCTTGATCTCCAAGACATTTAGCCTTTTTTCACATCAGCGAACAGGTTCAGAACAACTTCATTCTCCCAGAACAACCACAGATCTCAGAACGTACAAGATTGTGCATATTTGGAAGAACTGATAATGTCCACATGTGTGTGTGTCTGTCTATTTTCACTGCAGTCTTAGGTTACAGTCCAAAATACATATTCTGTTTGCTTCTCTTCTACCTACATGAAAGACTGTACAGTAAGCCTGAATTCACTTTCAAACTCAGAACAAAAGGAATAGCTAGAAAGCAGACTTTATCCTGCCAAGTTGCCCTATGTTGCAGCAAGACGAACACCAGTCGTCTTATCTGTCACTTCCAGTTGGCTACCAGTTCTCCTGTATCTTCCTTTCTGAACTTCTAAGTCTCATTCATTAACACAGCAATTAAGCCTCTTCCCAGAGCCTTCCCAAAGCCTTGACCAGTGCCTTCACTAAAACAAATAATCTGTACAGCTAGCTAAAGAAGTAGCTAGCATCAGCATAATGGTAAAGTTGAGGTTCAGAGTTAATAACCTCTGAAATTTTGGAAAATGTGGATTATCATCTGGGGCGTAATTAGTGAGGGGAAGAAACTGAGAAACAGATCAGTCATTTGGGTGTAAATCTGAATCATTTTGTGGCCTACCATCTCATTACAATAGAGTTCTAAATGTTCTTGTTGAATACTGCTTGCTTTCATCTCTAGAATTACTTTTATTTCCAGTTTCCATGTTGTTTTAATTAATACACTTCATACAGAATGTATGTTTATATAACATAATGTATATTCCTCAGCTTAGTGTCACAAACAGCTGTTCCAGAGTAAACTGTGTAAAGCAATCACCCATAAACGAATTGCCAGTTTCAATAATTAACAGCACGGTGTGTCTTACTCTGGCTGGCTCTTCCTTCTTCAGTTCATCCTAGCACTGTTGTAGGCAGCTACCCAAACACAGTTCAGAGGCAGCGTGCATTGTTTCACCTCAACTAGTCTATCCCAAAGTAATGCAGGTAGTAGGGCCTGGTCATTAGGGGGAACACAAGCGCCCTTTCAGCATGTTCTACAAGTAATGAGAACAATAGTCTTTAAGACTAAAAAATGGATGCCAAGGTCAACGCCAGATATAAAGTATAAAACCTTTCAAAACAAACCAAACAAGAAACAACAACAAAAAATGATGACTATTATATTAATTTCCTCTGCAGCTACTTCTTCACAGGGAAGACTAGAAATAGCAATGAAAATAAATACCTCAGCTTCAACCACAGTACAACCTGAAGCTACTGTACTTGATATTCAGCACTGCTGATGCAGTGCACACATGCAGAATGATAGGAATTTTAAGCTAAAAATCATTTTACAGACTTTCAGGATGGTACTGAGACGCACTGTGTACAACAGTAGCCAAAGACAGGCCACAGACTTAAAATAGCAGTGATTTACTGTAGATCCACCCACTCTCAGCAACTCAGCATTCTGATCTAATGAGCCAGTAAGACATGGAAAGGAGGAATGTCGCAGTTCTGTGTCAGTCCTCAATCTGCCACCATTCCTTCCTTTGCCTCAGTACAGCTTAGATGTCTGTGGTCAGTGTGATCACTCAGGACCACACATAGAAGTGACAAGATAAGAGAAACAAAGCTCCTTGCCAATATTCAGCATATGGAGTATGACATTAATCACCACCTAAATCTTGTTAAATTTCTTTTCAAATTTCTTAAATGGGAGAATCAGGGCTAGTCATCATTATAAAGGCCTCTGTGTATTCTTTATTAAAAGAAGCCAAAAATTTGAATTTGTATACAAAAGTACACCACAAAAAAAACAAACATTCTTTCCCATTACCCTGTAATAGGAAGCAGCTTCTTCCCTATATTCAGCAATCTCCAAGTGCTGGTAGGTACAAAGAGGAAAGAAAGCACTTCATTGAAAAAGACACAGTCCCACATCACAGTTAATAACTACACTGAATCTTGCTCAAAAGATGTTTTTTTATAATATGTATTTATTTAACTGTGTGGCATTGTGGAGCCAATTCTCTCAGATACAAATATACTAAAAGAAAAAGGGAAAAAAATAATCCCTAAGTGTACTCTAAAGAAATCACTTCAGTTACATAACTGAACTCAGGTTCTCTTTAAGGACTTTTCTGATTGACCTGCTCTCTAGGATATTTCGTAGGGGTACATACAGGAAAACACACTTATCTATACTATCAGAGATCATAAAGTGACTCAAACAATGAATAATACTGGTGATGCTTGGAGCAGGAATACAGCCCGTTCAACTTGCAGAACCAGTCCTACAAACGCTTGGAAAAAAAAGAAACCACAACTCTTTGGTGCCACTGTTTTGACTTACCAGTTTATTCCCCTCCTCTCAACTCTTTTTGACAACCTAGCCAGGTTACTTAAAGGGACACTGACAAAACGACAACAGCAGTACATATTCCTCTTCCAGAGCGTTCACCTTGTGTTTTGCTTCATTCACGTGAACCATTTCCTTTTCCTTGCTTAGAAACTATTTAAAAGAAAAGACAACAATGGTCTTTTGTAACAATAGTGTGGAAATATCAAACCATGGCCATGCATGCAGGAGAGGCACTACTGAAGCAGCAGGAGACACCTGTGTGAAGCCACCTCTAAGTGCACTGCCAGGTTTTTTAAAGCCTTAAGGCAAACATGAGTGCCTTCTCAGCTGCCTCAAAAACGTGACTCGTTGCGTGCAGAGATGATAGCTGAAGTTGTTCAAAATCAGCTTTGACAACGTTGAGATGTCTGAAATAAACTCACTCACTGCGCAGCGGTGAACGCTTTATTTCAGCTTTCCCTTCTTGCAAGGCTGTGACTCGACGAGCAACTCTCAGCGCAGGTTCCAATCACCGCACGAGGCCTCGGCTCACGCCGCCCCGCCCCGCCCCGCCCCGCCTCGCGTCTGACCCCGGGCGCCTCCCGGGCCTCCCCTCAGCCCTCACATTTCCCGGCGGCGGGCCCAAGGCCAGCCCCGACTCCCCGCCTGGACCCAGCACCGCGCCTACCTTCAGCCGCGCGCTGGTGTCGTACTTGTCGTTCTTGAAGGCGCGCGCGTTCTGGTGGCGCTGGGGCCGCCTGCGCGCCACGTTCCCCTTCTCCGAGCTCATTCCCCCGGCAACCGCCGCAGCCGGCCGCGCGTGCCCCGGAACCGCTCCTCCCCCGACCTGCCACCTCCCATTGGCGGAAATCGCCGTTCGTTAAGCTCGCTTGCCAGCGGCGATTCGCCGTCTGCTCATCACGTCCCGCCCACCCCCTCTCAGGCGGAGCCCCGGCGGTCGGAGCGGCGTTGCGGGCCGTGCCCCGATTGGCGCTCGGCGGCCGTTGGTCACCGCGCGGCTGCGGCCGGCTCCGCCCCGCTGCCCCTTCGGCCGCCGCGGCAGCCGCCGGGTCAGATGCAGCCGCTCGGCGGGGTGAAGTTGGCGCCGCTCCCCTAAGCCGTTCCGCGAGAGGCCTCCGCCGACCGCGCGTCCCCTTCCGAGCGCTGTGCGGGAGGCAGAGGGGGCCGCTGAGCCGGCAGCCGCCGCAGCGCCGTTACTCAGCACAACCGACGTCGCTGCCGCCGCGCCTGGCGCTCGGACGGCGGCAGTTGGGAACGCGCGGGGTTACCGCTGCCCAGTGAGGGGGAGCCGGGCGCCCCGCGCAGGTAAGGGGCCGGTGCCGGCGGGCTGGGCCGAGCTGGGGGCGGCTGCGGTGGGGGGAGGGAGGAAGGGAGGGGCTGCCAGGCAGGTGAGGCGCTCCGGGTGGCTGCGGCGAGGGGCCGGGGCGGGCGGCGGCTTCTCCCGTCGCTCCGCCCGCGGGGTGCTGCGGGACGGCCGCTGCCCCGCTCACGCTGGGGGCGCCTTTGTTCGAGAATCGAGCAGCTGGCGGCTCGCGAGCGGTGGGTGCCCAGGTTCCGCGCTCGTAGCGCCCCTGTCAGCGCTGCAGGCTGCTGGGAGTCGTCTGGGGAGATCGGACGTTCTGTGAAGCTGACTGTTGCGTTTCCTCGGTTCCTGCTGCTGCCGGCTAGGGTAAAGCTGGCCTTAGCCTTGCTCTCCAGCGGTAATCTCTTAAAAGTTTAACGCCTTCAGCCAGGGGGCAGCTACGCGAAAACACACGGGTGCACAAACCGGAGCAGCGCTGTCTGAAGACAGCGGAGCCACGGTGCCCCCGTGCAGGTGGCCGCGCAGGGCGGGCAGCGCCGTGTGACGCCCCGGCCCAGTGCTGCTTTGCGCTCCGCGGGGACGGCCCCCCCCAGCGCTTCCTGCGTCCCGCTTGTCTCTTCGGGCCTGCCGCTAGGCTTTGGGTATGCGAAATGACTACACAGCGGCAGAAAGCCTCTGCGCTGCGATCGATACGCGCCAGTCCTTATCAGGAGTTTGTGAGGATAGGAGAGGTGCTTGTTTCGTCTGTTTGCTTGCTTGTAACCAGTGTATTCCGAACTCAAGTTCTGGTCTCATTATGCTTTTATAGGGTTTGGTTGTTACTGCTGTTTGTTTTTCTTGAATGTAATTGTTTTGGTAGGTTGGTTGTGTTTTTTATTTTATTGTTTTTGTTTGAGAAGTCCTTGGAAGATTAATAAGTGACTTCACGGCATATCTTGGATTCTTTAACGCTCCCTCAGTGTTATTTTCTGGACCTGCTGGGCGTTCATTCTTAATAGCACTGTATGGGAGGGCTAAACTGGTGTAACTTACATACACCGGTTTACTTAACGTTTTGTTCCTTTAGGTGTTGAACTGATACATTTTAAACCTGTATTCAAACCCGTGTTTCTGTAACAATGTACACAGGTGTTAACATTAGAGTTTTAGTAGCGGTTTGAAGTTAAGTTTTCAGGGCATTGCCTTCAGCGGAAGGATGAGGGAAGCTGCATTCAAGACTACATAATGAAAAAAAATGAGTATTCATTAAAAAAAACTGCACCACAATGTGAATATCTCGCCTGCTGCAAAGTTAGAGCACCACTAAGGTTTACAAGCTGACAGTAGTACTTATGAATTTGACTTTATTCTTTTTAATTGTTCTTATGATGTAAGTAATTTAATCTAAGTGCATGATTAGAATACTTCAGATTTAATGTAAATATAAGATTTCTAGATAAGCGCTTGCACGGGCTGGACTTTTGAGGCTAAGATGCTAATACATAATGAAGTACTTCAAGATGTGAATAATAGAAGCCACTCTGATTTACAGAGGAAGAAAGGACAGGAATAATTGCTTATATGAAAGAACTATGTTTGCATTATCCTAGGAATAGCAATATAAACATTTCGGGTGTGCTTTCAGATTAGGTGGGTTTTTTCCCCCCTCTTCTGTCAGCCTTAATCACAAGGTTAATTGCTGAATTTAACTGCTGCCTGTAGGCAGTCTTAGATTTTCCTTTTTGTAAGCTACTTTTTAATTATTATTGTTATTCATGAGAGAGTTAGATACATCTCATAAAATGGTCTCCTCTTTCTTTTAAAGGCTCTCCCACAAAGCGTGGTCTTGCCACTTGGGTCTGTTTTGTTTCTTCATCCTTGAAGCTGTAGTAAAATTCATGCATTACAGTTCCCACCACAGAATTTTTCTATTATATGTGTAGCATGAAAACACAATATTCTTTATTGTGGACATTTGCATTTCTCTTACTACATTCTTTTTGTTATTAGTAGTTTCACCAGCATTAGGAACTATGTTTGCAGGCAGCGCTACCATCTTTATTGTTATGTTGTTGAAATGTGCTGGTCTTTGTATCTGGAGATTCTAGTGTTATGAGGATGGATTTTCATCGTGTGTACTTAAAAGGTGTTAGGTTGTGACCTAGGTGTTCTCTACATATGTTACTCCCATCTTACTCACCTATCCTTGTGGTAACTTCTGGTGGGTGTTGATTTTATCCTGGTTTTCATGATAGAGTTCACGTGAAGCATTCATCAAACCTTTTTATTTGTTCTTTTTTTTTTTTTTCTTAAACAGTATAGCCTATGATACTTAAGGTTTCATAGATCAGATGCTAGGCTTATTAAAAGCCCAGAGGTTTCAGTAATACTCCTGATCTCCAGATGGGAAACTTGAACTGCTTTTGCGAAGACTTGGCAATGCTAAATGAAGATTTACTTAAGAGTTAAAAAAAAAAAATAAATCTTAATTCCTATGTTGGCAAGTCATTAGGAAATCATGTTAAATGTCTTCCTAATGTTTAAAGGAAACAAACTTTAATCACTTGACTGAAGTATCTGAGCAGTATACCTTCTGAGGAAGGATAATTTCTGTTTTAATTGAAGTTATGACATCATGTGCTTAACTACTAGGCTGAAATGCTGATTCAGTTGAACTTTTAAACAGTGATATCAGAATCACACTGTACACCCTGGGGACTCTCACATCCTGGTTCTGTTCCAGATCCAGAGGTAAAGAACACACTCATGTGAATACAATGAATGACAAACCAGTTCCAGTATAATGAAAACATTGTTTGCGTTTAGTTGGAGGTATTCTCCTGAGGAAGACCAGTAGGTGTTTTATGACACGTTTGTTCAGTTAGTGTGGCTAGGGATCTCTAATTTTTTTTTCCTTCAGTTTTTCCAAGCAAAAACAACAGCAAGTTTTTCTTTTTTTTTTGTTT
>PPHD01020064.1:0-13820 GCA_002909625.1 Bambusicola thoracicus
TGTCCATTGCGTGGCCTCCAAGGGTGAGGCTGAAGAGTAGCTCACTCTCTTCCAGGGTCTTTGCCTGAAACCAGCCATACTGAAGCAGCAAGCCAAGAAGCAGCCTTAGAGCGTGCTTCCCAGCTTACCTCTGCAGCAGGGAGAAGCAGAAAGAGGCTGAAATCTCAAGAGAAGCACTTGAAGGAACGTTTGCCATTGCATTGTCCAGGAGGGCTGCAGAGGAGATGCAGGTGAGTTTTATGTCTTAGAAGCTCCCTCATTTGTCCTGGCGTTGATAGCTGGAGTTTCTCTAACTGCCTCTCCTTAAGTTTTCTGTGATGCTTCTGTGGGCAAAGGGTGCAGACCATGTGCCCTTTGCCTTACGTGTTTTGTTTCCTTAGACCGAGTTCGACACTTGCTCCTTTGTCCCGATTGTCCCCTGATGTCACAGAGCTGCCTTAATCAAATCTGTGCAGTGTGAAATCTCTCTTAAAGTGTTTTTTAAGATGTAGCTTCTTTTGTTTTTTTCTCCCACCCCAGCAAAGATGAGATTAAGACAGAAGATGTCTCAGTGCAGGGACAAGCAGAAGACACAAGTGATGTTGATGTTGATGTGGTTGGTGCAGACCAGGTAACTTCGGATTGTGTTTTCCCAGTGCTGCTCCCCTCTTCCCTTCCTGTTGTATCCAAGGTATCCTTCTTTCAGGACATCTATTTGTGTTTCTAAGGCAATTGGTACCGCAGCATGTGGACACCCTTAGGCACTCTGAAGACCAGCTTGGTGGGCTTATGAGGAAGACCCAGTTTCCTTTTCCCATATTGTGAAGCTCTTAAATTAAGAGCCCTTTGCTGCAGTGCTTCCTATTACTGACACCTTGCAGAGATGGTACTGCTGTAGGCCTGTACGGAATGATAGCTGTTTCAGAAATTGTGTTTACATTGTGCTTTTCAGATTAAAAAAACCCCAAAAACTTGGAAGGTGTCTGGTCAGTCAGCCCCGGGCTGTCCCTTGCTTCTTCCCCTTTTCCATTTGGGGGCTGTTTGGGATACTAAATTGTCCCCAAACCAGCTGGGGATTTAAAGGGAAGCACTCAAGTGTTGTGGGCTCAGAGTGGCAGCCGGTGTAGCCTGGAGTTTATCTTGAGGGCACTGTGACTCTGGGATCAGGTAGGAGAGTGTAGCCATGCTGCAGCTGCCTGTCTGGGTTTCAGCTCAGCTGAGGAATGAGTATTTGGGGCACTGAAGGACATGGAAGGGTGAAGTGCATGGACTCAAATAGGCTGTTGTACACCATGGGTCTTGCAGCAGTGAGTGGAATGAAAGGGGGAAAAAAGTGTGGGCACGAGGCTCCTTGGGCTGCAGCTGGTCACTGCCCTTCCTTCCTCTGAAGGTTTGCTGTGCCAGCCATTTGCAAGGGCTGAGCATTTCCTTCAGGTTTCTTCTCTTGGGTTTCCCTCTGCTCTCTGAACTTTTGATACAATCCAAATGCAGCGTTTCACTGGCAGTTTTTGGTAGTGACTCAGGTAACCCCTTGATTTGTGGTGGCTACCTGGTGTCTAACGAATAGCTGCGGTCAAAGCCCTTGACTGATTGTTTACCTTTTAAGTTAATGATTTTGTCTCATATCTGAGTAGTGGACTGACTGACTTTTTCCTTTTCTTCCAGTTGTAGGCTTTGCTCAAATGTAAAATACTTGCTTAGACAATGGGCCTGGAGTAGATGTCAGTGGACCAGATGCTTTCTGAGAGCCAGCTATGGCCTCATCACTAAATGTTCGGCAGCTTTGTCTTTATTGTCATTCTTTATGTGCCCCCGCGTGATGTGTTCTTGATAATGTGAGACTGACTTTTTTCTTTCTTCTGGTATAGGACAATTAACCAACGCAGGGGATGAAGAGAAGTGAAGAACACGGTACCGTTTCTTTCTTCAAATTGTTGAACTGAACAATGTGGTTGCAGCGGCATCAAGCAAGGCAGCAGATGTGTGTCAGGTCAAGGCCCCCCCCCATAGGCACCCACCCTGTACCAGTTTCTGGCACTGTGGTTGAATTCTCCGTGCTGCTGGTTATGGGGATTCCTGGTGTGATGGGTGGTGTGCTTCAAGGGTGGGAGAGCTGTGAATGTCATTACTCAACTTCAACCTCGACTTCTGTGTGGTGTTGGGAGAAATTCCAACCCAAGTATTGGAATCAGGGTACTACCATACTCTGACTTGAAGACTCTGCCCCAGCTCTGATTTGAGCATGCTTGTCTCATCTGCTTTAGTGTTCTGCCGGATGCACTCCTTACCTTCTGAGGTGCCCAAGATGGATGCATATGTGTGCACCTCCTTGTACGCAATCACAGCACAGGGAGAAAGGAGCCTGCGGGGTGATGCCAGGTGTCTTGGCTCCAATCATCTGAAAGTATTCCTGAATGCCATTGCTCACAGAAATGGCGTTCGTTGCCTGTGGGGATGAGGGCGTGTGCCCAAGAGACTTGAATCAAGACTTGTAGCAACAAAGAAAACAACAGCGGACCAGCTGAGTATTTTCCTCTGGAATAAATTCTCCATACGCTGTAATCATGCGGTATTTACTTGGAAAATGGAACACGTGAAAAGACAATGTAAATAGGCTGTAAATACGACCATTCACCATCATGTTTCCGTTAAGAGTTTGGAAATGATCTTCACACAAGAGTTGTTCGAAGGGAGGAGGCTGGGGATTTGTTTGCTGCTTTGCTGCTCCGTGGAACTGTATGCTGCATTAATCCATCAGCTTTGTTATTTTTTTTATATATATATATACTCTCTCTATATATTTTGGATTGTAACTGTGTAAAATAAACCACATTAACCATTGCTATCCCTGGCTACTGCAGGTGCACATGATGAAATATTCCATCTGAGGAAGGTGCATTAATCTTTCTAGTTTGGGGTACTGTAAAAAAAAAGGCGTTTTGACTGTAACACCATGACTTGCTCCATTAGACTGCTAGGAAAACAGGAGGCCGGATAGCAGAAGTGTAATTGAGAGCAGGGGTTAAGAGGCAATTCATTAACCGCAAAGTAGCAATAATAATAGTTACAGTGCTACAGCCTCTGCCCAGAAACCAGGAGAAGTGTGGTAAGAGAGGCCTTTGCTGTAGATTGCTGTAGGTGCCTGTGGACAAGTGTTGGTAAGAAACTGGCTTCCAGCTGAAGGATTTCAAGTGGAGCAAAGCAGACTGCCACAACCCACTGAACAGCAGTACAAGTTCAGGACTGTCTTCTAAAAGAGCCTCCTGGTCATCCTTCCTCATGGCGCCTTTAGGGAGCAGAGCTTAAACCCTTTGTCTGTTGTTCTTTACTGTTTTAAACCCCCAAATTACAGGGGTGTAGCGAAAGGAAAGCATCTATCAAACATTTTGAGAAATGTATTCTATGAAGATTGGAATAGTAGCCCACAGGTTTATTGTTTAAAACTCCTTGGAGCAGTGTTGCATTGCAATGAGTTGCACTACCCTGGCTCAGGCTGACTGCAGGCGGGAGTGATTGCTTTCATTACTGAAGCTGCGCAGGTCTGTAGGGCTCTGGCTGAGGGTGTGCGATGAGCGGAGCATATCTCTGTCCCACGTCCAGCTATTCAGCATCACCCCTGAAAAAGGCTGCTGGAGCTCAATTGCTCTGAATATGCACCTCAGTGTAGTTATCTAACCAGACTGCATCCATTTGTAACCCGTAATACCTTAAATGGTTCTTTAATAGGAAGTTAATTGTATGTAGTACATAACATTAATTAGAACCGTTACATTACACGTATGAAAATCTTTATTTGCAAATACAAACGTGATTTTAAAACATTTTAAACAGATCTACACCGCAACCAAAAAATAACTTACATCTTTCTGTCCATTTTGTTTTTTTCCCAACAAAGTCTGTTTAACAGTGAGGCAACAATTTCAAGCTGCTGTGACACTGAATGAATATCCATGGAATGTGTCAATAGCAAACAACTGAAGGGGAGGACAGACGAAAGCACTGAATGCCCACAACAAATTAGCGCACATCACTGATCAGGTAACATTTATACAAAGGGTTCTTAAAAAATTGGTTCCTTCTACAAGAATTCAACACGCTCGTTTGGGATCAAGTATGAACACAAACAGACTTCGCTATGAAATCGTCTTTTTATCATGAACGCCAATGAAAACACTGAAGTTTAAAAGGCCACGCAAAGTTAGAGCTGGGGCAAATAAGGACTACGCGGAGAAGAGAAGCGACTCGTTTCTGGCATTGGTTTTCCTTATGCGCTAAAATGCTCAGCTTGTCCAGTGAAACTATCTGTAAGAAAGAGACGAATCCTGTGCTCACAGTAACCAGGCATAACTTGGCCAGGCATAAAAGCCCTAGAACATGTATGAGCATAGACGCATTGCCAGCCAGGTATGCGTCGTCTCCTCACCTCCCATAGCAGTACAGGAATACCTATTTACATAAGGGAGGGAGATGGTCAGTGCACCACACGTCAACTTAGAACTACATAGTTCTTTTAAAAACAGTAGATTTAAGTCAAATAGTGTTATTCTTCCAAGAAGGAATTATGCAACATCTGTAAATAAATACTTTAATCTATTTTACAAACTATAGACTATTGAATAAATACAAAAAGTTCCGTCATTCCATACAAAGGCATTTCTTTTATGTAAAAGGTAGTCTGGTGATTAAATACTTTTAGCACAAAACTAAGCTGAGTTTCTGGAACCAAAACCCGCTGAAACATAAAGGTGTGTAGCAGACCTGCTGCAGACTGTCCCTTCTCTTCTGCAAGTGGTGACTGCAACTGCTACTCAAAGTCCTCTTCATAGTCATATTCATCCAAGTCTACATCAGCCAGGTGGGAAGGCATTTCAAAGAACGGTCTTTTTTCCATTTGATACTTCAGGACGTTGGCCTTCTGATGGTCTACAGGATTCAGTTCAGCTTCATACCTACGAACAGGTGACAAAGTTTGGATACGTTGGGAAGTGCCTAACGAAGCAGGCATGAGTACAAGGAAGTGAGAGCAAACAAGAAGCAGGAGAGCAAAAGCTGACTGTTCACTGATAACCACCTGCTGATCATGAAAATGATCCGGTGGATAACAAAGCGTCTAACTAATGTCAGTGAATGCTGCCATTGGAAAAAGATCTGCTTCAGCACTGTTCAGGGATGCCTGATCAAAGAATGGACCATTTCCTGGTCTAGGCCAACTACAGTTCATGTGCATCTCCCCAAGTGCTACTGAATTTCAGCTCAGCATGGGATTACTTCCATCTACTCCACAAGATTAGGCAACAAACAAGCTTTAGACACTGCAGTATCTGTCCAGCACGAAACCTTTGTTTCCTGTCACGGTCTTCAAATCTGACTTATAATGGTATTATGTGGTGATACGGAGAAGCATTCTTTCAGAGCATGACAAAGGACAAAGAAGTGTTAAACAGTAAGAAAGCCATCATGAACACTGACACAGAGTAGAATCAGAATCACAGAATTGCTCAGGTTGAGAAAGACCTTAAAGATCATTGAGTCCGACCACAACTCAACCATACTATCCTAAAGAGTAGCAAGAACATCAGAGGTAGGAGGAGAGAAACGTCTTCACTTGTGAATGTGATTCCACTGAATGGCTTCATAGACAAATCTATTAACCCAGCTTCACTAACATTCTGGGTAAATCTAACACTTTGTGATAACATCAGCTAAAGATTAGGCTGAGTAAAAAGTACTGAGTACTTCCTGAGTAGGGGGGCTCAGTAGGGGGCTGAGTACTTCCCCTTCAAAATAGGAAACAAAACTCACCTTAAGAGTTGCTTCACTGAATCATGCATTGAAAAAAAAGGGTTTGGAAAATACATATATTATACCAAAATGACCATGCTGACATGCGACCCTTTAATTTATAGTCTTCTATAAGAATTCCGTCTTTCTGAGGAGTTTTTAAAATAAAGGCTAACATCTCAAACGTGCCTTTTAAATTTGTCTATCGTGTAGCAATACACAACAGCTTTTCCAGTCATCAAAAATAAAGGACAGCACAGATACTATTTGTAGGCTCTGTCTGTCCTGTACTCAGAACATTGTTATTCAAACATTATCAAACCAAACGCAAATTCCCATCTCTTTCTGAGCTCTTGTTTTTTTTCCTTCATGGAATCCAACTTCTACTCCTTTCCAAGATACCAAAGGAAATTTAAAAATGCTCTCCCCTTTTCACATATTATGCAATCACAGAATGGCTTGGGTTGGAGGGGACACCTTCCACTGCTGCCCAGGGCCCCATCCAACCTGTCCTTGAACACTTTGAGGGACAGGGCATCCACATATTCTCTGGGCAGCCTGTACCAGTGCCAGAATTTCTTCCTGAAGTCTAATATAAACCTACCCTCTTCTAGTTTAAAACTATCATCCCTTGCCCTATCGCTACAGTCCTTGTTAAAATGTCCCTCCCCAACTTTATTGTGGGCTCCCCTTAAAGGTACTGGGAAGCTGCTTTAAGGTTTCCCCAGAGCCTACTCCTCCTCAGGCTCAACAAGCCCGGCTCCCTTAACCTTTCCTCATAGAAGGGGTGCCCTCTGATCATCTCTGTGGCCCTGCTCCGGACTTGCACCAACAGCTCCATGTCTTTCCTGTGCTGGGACCCTCAGAGCTGAAAGCAGATGGGGTCTCATGAGGGCAGAGGGTAAGGAAGGAGAATCACCTCCCTCTCCTTGCTGGCTACACTTCTTTTATGCAGTCCAAGCACGATACAGCTGGTTTTCTCGGCTGCGAGGGCACCACATTTCTGTCTCATGTCAAGTTTTCCTTCCACCAATACCACTAAGTCTTCTTCTAAAGAGATATTTTCATTCCACTCATCACCTAGCCTCTATCTGTGCTTGGGATTGCCCCAGCCTAGAGCAGGGCTTTCCTTGCACCTGTTCTTATTGAACTTGATAAGGGTTGCACAAATCCAAGTCTTAAGCATATCAGTCCCTCTGGATGGCATCCCTTCCCTCCACCATGTTGACTACACCACAAAACTTGGCTTTGTCCACAAACGTTCTGAGTTTGCACTCAATCCCACCGTCTATGTCAACAGTGATGATATTAAACAGCACCAATCTCAACATGGACTATTCAGGGCCACCACTCATTATCAGAGCACTTAAATTACTACTTCTCACAGGATTAGAAAGTTTATTCCTCCCAGTACAGAGTTTTTAATAAAAATATAACTACACAGCTACAACACTTTTAAAATGAACCTTCCCCTTGCCATTCTAAAGCTTGTTTAGATCACACATCTAGATTTCTAGTTTTCTGTGTACCACTCCCAGACTTCAGATTAACTGTGTTAATGTGCTGAAAGCTTTATGTTGCCTAACCTGCAGCAAAACAAAGCGTCAGTAATTTTTTAGGCTTGTTGTTGTTACAGCTTGTTGCTGTGATATTAGTCAATTCCTGGGAAGATTCCAGAAGGAGTTAGTAGGATCTTCTCCATGTTGAAGAGGATGGACGATAATTCCCTCCTTCCCCCTTTCTTTGCAAAAACTTCTGAAGAAAGCAAGTCTTTTTAAGATATTATGTTCATGTTTTACAGCAGTATCCTAAATATTAAGCTAGCAATTCTCTCAATCCATGGAAAGAATCAAAGACATTAAAAAAAAAATGAATATTGTTGTCTGGCTTGAAGAGATGTTCTTGCTCATCTGATGTAGGAAATGTAGGAAAACTCGTTTTCTCTAGACAGGCCCATCAACTTAAAGCCTAAACCAAGTTAAATTTGTACTTATTTTCCTTTTTATGTAATGAAAATGATAAATTACAAATTCAAGATTCTGGAAGCTGAACTTCAATGCTCCCCAGAAAGATGTGAAAACCTGACACCAAGTATAGTATGATTTGATTCCAAGAGGTTCTGGCAGTTGCATCGCGAAAGTCAAGATAATACCTGCTATATCTGAATCACTTATTATTTACTCTTACAGAAGAGTGAGGAAATACTTACAAGTTGATATAATCCTGGAGTTCAGAACTGAGACATTTTTCCCCCTCAAAGGCTCTTAATGGTGCTGTTGGTTCACTTAACAAAAAGCTAGGAAAATTAACCATCGTATTTTATTTGGTTATGAAGCTGTTTAAAATCTTTCCTCCCCAAATTTGAAGTGGGACCTTGTCTTTGACAAAGCCAGTGTGATCACCAATTGTCAGAGAATATTTCATTCTAGATACAAGGAAGTTCTTTCCTCCATCACTGAGCACATGGCTAAACATGAGCAATGACATTACTCTAGAAAAATAGCATGAATGATAGTAGTGACGGTGAGGCTCTACAGCAGTAGAAAGGCCATGTACCAGCTATTTTGCTACATTCTTACCCATCATTCCACTGGTCACTTGCTGCCTCTTCTGCTACCAAGATGTCATATTCTTCAGCAGCATACTTCTCCCAGTCAGAGACCTCTGGACTTTCACCTTCACTATCCTAAGCAACCACATTGCAAGTTACACAAAATTATAATGACAATCATATTATCATTATTACATGATAATTATAATGATTATGATGATAATTATATTAATGATTAAGTGCATGTAGCTAAAAAGATTATTTATTATTATTTATTTTACAGGTTCATACTCACCCGCAAAATAGAAAATTGATCCTTCTGTTCATGGTCGAGGTATTTTTCAATGTTGAAAAAGGTATCAAAAAACACATTTGTCAACTTACATCTCTTTAAATCATGCAGAGTAATTTTTCCTGTACACAAGAGATAAGATATTTAAAGCTGTGATTATCCTTTCTTCAAAAAGGAGAAATGTTACCCAAAAGTTAAATTAACATTATGCTTAAGAACATTTGCTACTGATGCTCAACACAATAGGAGGTCTGAATAGATGAAATATGTAACTAAAGTATTTCAGATATTTTCCTTTGCTTTAATCATTATCCTGCTTCTTTCAATATACTGGAGTGAGATGCAATCTACCACACCTAGATTTAAGAAAACATTCACGCTTATTGTCCAAGATTCCTCATGAGAGGGATGCCTCCAGTAAGCTAGTCATTCCTTGCCAAGAAGTGTTTGGGCAGCAGGTAGGAATCTCCTCTGGCAGCATCCCTCTCTCTTCCCTCTATGACAGTGGCTCCCCTTTCTTCTTGCCTAAATTATTCTGCACTGCACAAGTGAAAGTAATCCATCTTGCTGAGCTTCTTCAGCTCTCACTTGGATAAGAATTTCTATTTGACCTGAACACTTCAAGTGTGCATTTTAGACCTGAGAGTGTGACTGTGCTTCATGCAAATGAGCTTTTTATAGAGTAGTTTGTCTTATTTGTCCAGCTTGACCAGTATCTATTGCTTGAGCGACAGGCTAAAAATTCAGAGGTGTTTTGTTTTATGAAGTGATTCCTAAAAAAAACTTCACAACAATGGATAACAAAGTGTTTGAAGTATCTGTTGAGTTGTTACCTTATTTCAAGGCTGACTATTAAACTTCTGCAGACTGAAAAATATCAGATGTGCAAGTAAGGACAGATGGCTATTGTTGAAAGTTAGGAGTTTATTAATATGCCTTATCTAAGGCTAGTCTTCCACTGTCTGTCAAAGAGCAGCCAACTGCAGATGTTATGGAAGAGCTCAATAGAAGCCAGACTTACAAGAGTATTTCCTCAGTTTAGTAACCCAGCTTAGCAGCCTCTAACAATGTATGGCTCAAGGGCACTGGAGAGAAGTTGAGGTCTTTGAATCTCAATCCCATTTGGAAATGGTTGCCACACATCTCCCACCATCTGAAGCACCCTAGGGTATTTTGTCTAGCTTACAGCTGATGCTCCAGAACATCACAAATCCCTCATGGCACCTGTGTCATATCTGTCAGACCCACACAGATGTCTGATGTATCAGATCATCTCAAGTGGCAGCATCTCTCCACAACCAAGCAACTGATTCTGAGTCCTAGTTATATAAGCTCCCAATTTAAGTTTGGCACCTATATTTGGTTCACTGATTTGCTCTCTAGTTTCCATTTACTGCAATGGGAGCTTAGATACCTAACACTCATGTAGACACCCACATTGTCTCTCGGAGACCAACAAGAGCAGAATGAAATCAAGATTGCTAAATTTAGGTCTCTACAAATTCAATAATTTGCTTTTTGGTACTCAAGGCATCTTGTAGCAAACTGTATCATAGCACAGCGACATACTGTATGATATTACCTTTTGTTTCAGATCTACCAACTGAAACATCAATTGATGAGGCTAGTTTTGTTAGGAAAACAATAGAAGAGTTTTTTTCTTTAGTCATCTTTTCCACGTCATTCAGCTTTTACAAAAATCCATCAACTCTTCACAATTTGTTTTTACTTGTCCCGTACAACTCTTTCCCTTAGCTAAGACCTTTTGCAACCTCCTTATATCATCTACATCGTACATAAGAGACACATAAACCTCGTTTATTTGAGACACTATCAAAAATGTCTGCCTTTCAGAAACACTTGGAAGGGACGCCTTAAGTCTGAGATACTACTGTAGGCAACCATTTAACATAAATATTTTCTTAAGAGTTTATTTCACTTAATCTTTAGTTCTCCCCCACCTTGAATTACACGTGCTGATCTCGGACTTAATTCCGCTGATATCTAGAATTAAGCTTCCAGCTGAAACATACATATTATGTCTTTTTCATTTACAATTTTATCACCAGCCTTTACAAATGTGTTTACACCTAGCAAATTCATATTAACTTTATTTAAATCATAATGTGAAGCTTTTAGTTCTCTTAAACAATCTTATTTCAATTCTCTTAGTATGTGAAACTTCACGTCCCCATAAAAGACAAGTGCCTTTCTTTCAGCAAAAGGAAGTTTCTGGTAATTTAAGTATTTTTAATACTGGAAAGGAGGTGGGCAACAAGCAAAACTATTAATTTATACTGTAACCATAATTTTGTAGATAGTAAACAGAATAAACCTTTTATGTACTACTGGAGTGACTCTTGAAATTCTAGTAGGCAAAAATCAGCGCTTCATCTACAAGAGTGCATAAATGTAAGACTTCAGCACAACATTATATTTGGTAAGCAAAAGCACAGACGTTCAACAATTTCTTTTTACCATGAACATAGCAGACATTAGTGTGAATTGAGAGGTTGCTACTCCTATCAAACACTTCAAGGACAAATATGCAAGTTCCACATTTACTGCGATCCAGAGTCTGCATAATAATAGCAACCAGACTGTGCCAAATCCTTTTACACACTGAAGTTCACATTAAAAAGCATAGCCATAAAAAGGATTATCAGTGCTAACTACGGATGTGTGTTCAGACATTAGCCAACCTCAGCTGTGTTGAGTTCAAGAAATCCTTGAAGACTTGTTCATCAGAGCTACAATAGTTTTATCAAACTTATGAGACCAATATCAGAAACAGCACATGGGGTAGAAGCCATGAACATGCAGTACAGTACTCTTCAACAATGCAGTAATATGTTTACCAAGGCATGCAAAATACTTTTAATATTTGTTATTCTATGATGCTCAGTATGAAGTGATCATCATGTTCTAAAAAGGTAAACTTGAGTTTGATCAGCTAAAAGTTACATAAGCCAAATGGAAAAAGACAGAATGCAAGTCTACTGAAGGCTCAGAGGAACGTAGAGAAAGGCCAACAACTAAGAATAGCTCAACTTTCAGCTTCTTTTAAGACTATTGCCATAAATTCCTTTTAACCTAAAATGATTCTCATCTATAGAGACAAACACTGTTTAGAAACTTCCATTTAAAGGAATCTCAGTTAAATGAGCACTGGAATATGTAAGTAGTAAGTAAACAGAATTCTCGGGAGATTTTCTTGACAGTATCACCTCAGTCAGATGGTGGAAAATACGTCATTTGAGAATAAACATGGCTATTATCCATTAAAAAATTTCAAGGAATTTTTAAGCAGCATATTCAATGTCAGTACAGAAATGAATGCTTGCCCATCCTTGGAAGATCATTCAATTAATAAACACCGATAGACTTCAGAGAGATGACTACCTAAAGGCTTATTCTTGGTATGACCATGCTCTCAGTGGTGCTCTAGCTCTTTCTCCAGAAAAGCAGGAGTCACAGAATGGAAAAGGGTTTTATTACCTTCATACTGTGGCTTCACGAGATCCAGCATCTGGCACAAACAGTCTTCAAATGGCAAGGGTTCTATGGCCATGTTATCTAATTTTTGGCACTGTTCTTCATAAAAATACTCTAATTCATACATAGACAAAGCACCATCTCCATCAAGATCCATGCAGCGAAACCAGTATTCAATGCTGAAATTCAGTAATTAACAGCAACAAGCAGTTTACACAAGCATACAACAATTTTAAGAATTTACAGTGCTTGTTTTAAAGGCTATGCTACATACAGATGCAAAACTAGTTTTAAGACTACATTCCATAACGCCATAGGAAGTCATTAAACAAGAAAAACTATCATGATAACAGCTTCTGGTATTTGCCCTGCTACGTAACGTTATTTGCATTTGAAAACACAATTTTTAGTTGTGAGGGGGTGAGGAAGGAGAAAACTTAAACATGTGACTTTATATAAAAATCACAGAATCACAGAATGGCCTGGGTTGAAAAGGACCCCAAAGATCAACCAGTTTCAACCCCCCTGCTGTGTGCAGGGTCACCTACCACCAGCCCAGGCTGCCCAGAGCCACATCCAGCCTGGCCTTGAATGCCTCCTGGGATGGGGCATCCAGAGTCTCCTTGGGCAACCTGTTCCAGCGCGTCACCACCCTTTGTGTGAAAAAATTCCTCCTAATATCTCACCTAAATCTCCCCTGTGTCAGTTTACGACCATTTCCCCTTGTCCTATCACTATCAACCCATGTAAACAGCCATTGATAGGAGCCAAATAAAAATACAATTGTGTATCAAAACTCAAGTTCTTTTTTCATATTGAACAAGCCAGTAATACATTATACATTAAGTTTCTAACAGACATTCTACAACTAATGCTAGCTGTACAGTTCCAAAGCCATGGTATCATGAAAACAACTGTAGTTCCCTTTATGTATGAGCCTGTCTATAAGTAATCAACCTATAGCACATGAAGAAAAATAGTTATCTGCTTAGAAGACTATAAGCAAGTCTTTATTTCTGATAAAATAAATGGATTCTTACCTAGTTGGTGTCTTCTTGTCTTCTTCAGATATCAAAAACCAGACAAAATCAGCATAGCTAATTTTTCCATCTTTTTGCGCTTTTCTACCTCTTGACAGTCAATGCAGAAAAAAAAAAAGAGAATTTATGTTAAACATCCAGGCTTTACTAAACAAAGATTATTTTCCTTGGTGCTATTAACTGTTAAACTATCAAAAGATGCAGTGTTTGAAGCTGACCTATCAGTGACTATGATCATTAAGGCAAAAGGACCTTATGAGTTCTGTTCTGTTGCTACCGCAATGGATATTTGAAGAGGAAGGTGGCAGAAGAACAAAAAGGTGTACTCCATCAACTACAAGTGTCAGAATGCAAAAAAGAAGATAAAAAGGATTCAGAACATTAATGAAGTATATGTGACAAGAAAATTATTTTTTCTACTCATACCACAGAGCTCAGCACCCAAATGCATTCTGATAACACACAATCAACCTTTCTAGCAAAAAGTCAGGTAGGCAGATCATAGCTTGTTATGTTTCATTCCTAATCCTTCCCTACTCACAGTCGTGTAAGCTGTAGATATATCTGTCCACTTCATATTTTATTAATTTCAGATTTTGTTAGTGATATTTATTGACCACATTCTAGACTTGTTTTTGCAACCCTGATGCAAGAACTTGTTGCAAATTTGATTGCTCAAGTA
>PPHD01020065.1:0-13819 GCA_002909625.1 Bambusicola thoracicus
TTACTCTAATGGCAAATGCTTTTTGTTACTAACATGCTATCCGTAAGTATCACAAGGCAAAACAGACCATCAGGCTAATATTTTGAAACTACAGGTAACTGATGATAATTTATTTCTTATCTGATCTACACTGCTAGAAGGTTTTCCTAAGAGAGAGAGGGCACATAAGAACCTTAATCATACCCACTGATATGGGATCTGGCCTGTCTCCTAGCAAGGGAATGTTGATGGTGGCTAAAAACTTCTTTCTCACACCCATTTAAGAATCACATTATTAAAAGCAGCACTTATTATAAACTCCTGCAACTTTATGCAACTGAAAATTCATAGACTTGGGAATAATGGTACTCACGTAATCCACAGGGTCTTTCTATCACTGCATTTACTACCTATCTTTAATTTATCCCTCATGAACGGGAGCCTCGGATACTGCTATAGGATAAGCAAGCAGTATGGCAATCTCTTTTTATGTCTCATTAATGTTCTTTTACCTGACGTATAATATTCATTTCACATTAGTCTGATGCTTCTAATACTTTTTTGTTGTTGTTGTTGTTGTTCTACATAGTAATTCAATTTAGAATGATTCAATATATGTTATAATTGAAAACCGCAGCTCATTAATTTCTAAACACTCTCTGTATTTCAGACCACACCTGTTCCTTTGGCACATCCTCTATTTTGGATTCATCCACTTCTTCCTGACCAGGCTATGTTGCTATGATACACGTGCTGTCAGAGTTTCTTTCTTCAACGTACTTCCAGACCACCTCCCTGCAGAAAAATGGCAAAACGCGGTAACCCCACACGTCCATCAGCACTTCTGGCAGACCCCGACTAACAGTTATCGAGGTTCAGCTGTGTCTGCGGGCAGAGCTGCACCACTGCAGCGGGTCAAGGTCTATGTTCATTTTACACAGTGTAATTAGGGAGACGGAGAAAATGAGGAAGGCTGATCATCCTTCAGATGAGCCTCTCATGTTGGCCCCTTGTTTCCTTGCTACTTCCATCTCTATTTAAATCAGGATTGATTTGAAACTTGCAATGAAGAAAACCAGAGTGGAATTACAGTCTGAAAAGTCCCGAAGTCAAATTATCAGTTTATTGCCACCCATAAAAATCTAATTCCTGATTAGAGACTCAGGAAAAAAAAACAACAAACAAACATTGTTTTACATTCTGTTGAACAATTACCAATTGTTCCAATTTTCTCATTCTCCTTTCTCACATATGGTTCATCTTTCCTATTTATTCCCTCTAAGTTTCCTAATTAACATTTTTAAATGCTTCTGTCCTGAAAACTCTCGTGTAAAGGCAGGAAGCATTCCATTTCCCTAGCGGAAGCTATAGCTGTTAGAATTTCTTACTTGCAATGAGCACTCAAGTAACCACTGTATCAAATGGCCAAAACCAGCATATTGGAAGCAAACTTAACGCCTTGATTTGAAAATCGAATCGTTTTGAATGATTCCCACAAAGTTTCTCAGTGAGCTCCCAGCCCTGTTGGCCTGCTGAGCAGTGAGCTTGCCTTACAGCCAGCCTATGATGAAGGTGATTGTCTGTTTCCAAGCACAGGCTGCAGCTCTGTTTGGAGGCTGGAGTGAATGGGAAGCTGTCACTTAAGAGACTGAAGACTTTTAGACTCAGTGAAAGATAAAAACACTTGATAGTTTTCTAAGGTTTTGTGCATTTGTTTTAAACACTTTGGTACTCCAATCATCGAGCAATTCCCAGAAATGCCTGAATGCAAACCCAATCCATTGTCACAGTTCAGTAAATGCTCCAAGGCTTTTCCAGCAATGTAAAATCACCAGAAATCTTTAAGCAGTAAGCTCTGGGATAGGTGACATAATGCATAGAGCTTTTCAAATATTTCACCACTACATGCAAAACTGGGAACATGGAAACTTCCATATCTTCACAAGTATTCATCCTCTGTTCTCTCAGTTAGGAAGGGAAAAAAACCACTTGCCTTAATCAGCACTACAAATCCAACTCACAAATTGGAAGCCATAAGAAAATGAACCAGTTCAGATACATGTATGAATGGAGTTTACTTTATGACTTTATGCTTTGCGACACTAGCTGTAAAATCCCTTACGCTAACTATTTCAAGTGCTTTAGCTCCATGCAAAGGCAATAACAATCGCCACTAGGAAGAATATAGCTTAAGTGCATTATAATATGTTCTTCACTGTAAGAAACATCATCCTATAGTTGTCTTTGAAGGTGTATGGGGGTGAGGAATACTAGCACTAAGATAACAAAGCATAGAGCAACATCCATTCATCGACAGTCAGATTTTTCAGCCTGATGGTTCTCGTGTTGCTTAAACATTAGGACTGTAGTAACGGCGAATGCCAGAAACAACACTATTTCTAACTGCTGATGCCATGCACAAAGAACGTTAAATATGGAAAAGTTGAACGTTCTCAAAGTTAATGATATAAGGAAGACTTTACAAGACTGTCAAAAGTTGCTGTCTTCGCCACTAACTAGTATGACAGGCTTGAAGCAATAAGAGCAAGTAGTTTTTTAAGCTTAGCAACAAAACTCCTTCTCCCTACTTCGTTAAAATTCTGAAGAGAAAAATATTCAGCTAGAGGCTAAAACTAAGCATGAGAAATTTTATCTGAAAATATATCTTCTGCTTGTGAAAGATCAGAAGGAAAGAAGCAAAGGTTTGAACAGATCTACTTTTGCAGCATTAACCACAGGATAAAGGATTGCTCTGTTTTCTTTCATAGTCCAATGCTTCCAAATACTTCATTTAGGCACCCTAACTACTTCTCTTTCTACTAGGACCTAGACATTTCACTCTTCAGGGGTCTTATGGGTTTGGTAACTACTTATGAATGGGCGGTTATTAGCGGAGCAAATGTGCCTGCCTGTCATGGGACTATCCAAGTGAATGGGTAATGACAGACCAGACCTTCACAGGTCCTCATCCCTTCATCTTTGTACAGAAGCCAACTGATACCTACTTCTATTTGTGAGCGTGTAAATAGTGACCAATATAAAATGCTCTCCCCCCTTCCCATCTACATGAAAATCAATCCCACACTACAAACATTAAGCTTAACTGTAGAGATAGAGGTAAGTAGAGAAAAGCCCTGGTTACCTGACTTGCAGTGCTGAGTTATGCAGGGTACACAGAGTCTTAGAGAGTATAAAACACAGGACATCCTGGATATTAGTTCACAGCAAAAGGCGCTACTCACACCACTTCCCCCTGCCTTGGGGAGTCTCATATTCAATGAGTGACCAGACCTGACCCTGCCTAGTTTATGAGATTAGACACAATCACAGCCCAAGGTGATTATCACCAGCTATAGAATGTCACATTATAAAGTCTAAGTGAGGTAAGAAACCTGTAAATAATAAAATTATCCTTTTATAGGTCTCTTTATTCAATAGTCCAGCCTGTTTCCTGGAGGAGTGATTAGTAATAGAAAATAATTAGGAGATGCCAGATGGGAGGAGGAGTTTTAAAAAGAAAAAAAAAAAAAAAAAAAAAAAAGACCCAACACACAGCTATGGAAACAGAACAACAAATGACAGAGCTGCCAGCTAGCAACCCACTGCAGTCCCTCACTGCCCAGAAAGCTTGCGGCAAGAGTGAGAAGTGGCAATCACATGCCTGCTCTGAGAGAGATCCACCAGCTCACGTCTGGAACCACTGGAAGGGCTATGAAGTTGTGAAAACAGAAAAACAGTCAGGGAAAACCAGTTTTAAAGAAAAGGCCTCTATTTCCATATATATGGTTGTGAGGCTTCCTCACTATACATCTCATCAGCCTTTCCAAAAGCCACAGGTATACAGCCCCTGGAGATGGGAAGCAACAGGCTCCTTCTGGGGCTGAAGCCACAATCTCTGTCTTGAGCCAGACCTCTCTATTTCCATGCCCTATCTCTTAAGATCCACGAGAAAACCTCTCTCCACCTGAAGGCAGCTGATCTCTGGCTTCTGGTGAGCTGCGAGAGCTTCCTCCCTCCCTGTGCTAGGCTATGCCAATGAAAAAGGAAGGAAATGCCTGCCAGTCAACAACAGAGAAGCTATGGTCAGGTAAGAAAGGCAGTAAAAATGTAACCAGATCCAAACTATCAAATGTCAGAAACCCCGGAAAGGACTGCATTTTACTAGAGAGGGCTTCACACAGATTTACCTCTATCAACACTGAAAGCACAGGAAAAGAAAAGCACCTCATTCATCGCTAATGGCTTCATTTTATCAGCAACAACACAACCAGTATTCTTCAGACTTAATTGCACAGCAATCATACTGCTTTACAGCCTTCTTAACGGTTTTGTTCAGCATTCATTTTACAAAGGCTTGAGCAGGCACAGGAATACACGGAGGGCAATTACTCCCTGTGCTTTTGTGGAGAGCCTGGTTGCGAGCCTGAGGGACTGCCCCTAATTTCATATAGCAGTTGGCCCCTTGGTATAATTAAACACTGGACTTTACAAAAACTCCACCTCTGTGTACAGACCTCACATGCCAAATCACGAAAAGCTACACTTACGTGACTAAAGCAGAAGGCAATGAGGCAACTCTTCTCCATGAGCAGCTAAGCGACTGGCACCTATAAAGCAAGGCTAAAGCGGGATGCTGATCCTCAGCTATGCATACCCACAGCACTGCGCTGAGATGGGAGGCATGCTGTGCATTCGAAATGCAACGTGACCTAAGCCACTCTTAACTCTAAAGTCTGTGTGGCCTTAATTACCTTTAACTTTGCAATACTAGACCAGCAGTATCCAGTCAGGCTACCAACACAGACATACAGCTTTCACTCCATGGTAATTCTCCATATCGTTGTGTAGCCATTACATTAATGTGCTTTAGAGGCACAGGTGGGTGAGTTTCTGGAAGGTTAAATGGAATCAGCTGGGATGCCATTTGCAAAGCACACGATCTAATAGGGCACAGCTGAGTGCCAACAGGACTAGCAAGGAAAGAAGATGACAGTTTGCCTGGGAAAATCAGTTGAGCCAAGGACCTGTGTTTAGCACTGCAGCACACACCGGTCCAGTTTGAAACCCTTGAAAAGAGTCTGGCTTGCTACTCTATCTTCTGCAAGCACAAAGCACCACTGAGAGAAGAACAAGATATTGTGTGACCTGGGGATTCAATTAGCAAAGTTCATGCTTCATTTGGAAGCCTTGAATCTTAAAACAAGATCAGTTTACATAGTCTTTTTAATGTATCAGTTCTACTGCCACACTGAACATGAATAAGGGCGTAGGTTACTCTCAGTGACTGCAAGCAGAAAGAGCACCCTGCAGAAAGGAACCTTCTCGTGCTGATGCCTGCACACTGAACAGCACGTGCCATTAGCTCATCTTTCTCAGGTCTCAATAAACATGCAGTTTAGTTGAAAACATACGTGCTTATAAAAACGTAATGCCGGCATTTACTGTCTTATTCTGAACTGCATATGCCATACATAATGGCATCTACATAGTACTAGGCCACTACCAGCAGAAATGCCAAGGACCTGAAGGGAAGATGAGGAAGACTGAGGTAACCTCTGTGGAGTGTAACGGTGCTGACGTACTGCAGCAGCTACCTAAACAGCAGACTCATCCTTCCTTCCATTAGGAATTTTCTTGGTATTGACAAAATTGTCTGTGCTTTGAAGCCTCTGCTGAAAGATGGGCTAAGCCCAGAAGAAATAAATAGAAGTTTTTGCCTTCCACAGAGTTATGTTTTATTTATAAATTACATTAAACTTACAGGATGATTGTCACAGACACCCGCGCAGGGACTGGGGAAGAACATGTGTGAGAAAAGAGTTGACAATCTCCTCAAGTTAACCCCTGGGATTCTTCAGCGCTCAGCCTCCTGTGTCGTTAGGCCTACTTCACGGTAAGCGTTTATAAGCCGTACATTTAACAGCGTCACTGCTTTGATGCTACCCTTGATCTAGCTGCAGCTTGTCTAGGATGTCAGACCTTACACATCCATCTTCTCTGATAAAATCGTTAATTTGATTAAGTGGAAATATTTCAAACAGCTTCCAGCATCAAGATTTCCTCACTCCCAATGCACATCTTCTGCGATCATTAAGACCTTGTCTTCTTTCCAGCCCCCACTGCTCCCAGCCTGGGCGTTACTGGGTGCCAAGTAACACTCAGCAGTTGCCTTCCTCCATTACAGACTTCCCTGAGGGGGATTATGCTTCTACAACATTATACTGTATCTTTCTCAGCTACGTTTTCTGATATTCTTTTCCTGAAAATAAAATGAGCCTTGGTGGAGGGAGGTTTTGAGCAGATCTTACTAACAGATTTGAGCGCAAACAAGAGCAGATAAGGAGCAGTGTTCTTAATGAAAATACCAGCACTGATTCAAGGTTGGGAAATGAGATGGGCCCTCTGGGAGTAACCGTAACGGTGACCCCCCATTTTGGATGTGGAAGCTGCTATGAATCCATTAGAAATGTACACAGATACTGCAATTAACTTTGTGCTCTGGATTATCTTTGGAGGCAGGCTTAAAAGCATGTTTCCTACTAAAATGACACAGATTTACGTTTCCAAATCTCCTTGAACAGAGTTGCAATCAGCCTTCATAACTACAGAGGAAACTAAACGGTATCACCTCTCGGACCATAAAAGAATAGAACAAAAGGGTGATGTAGTTGGATGACTGCTGCACAACCTCTCAATTCTTTCTGTCTTTGGGAATTGAACTGCATGTAGCACAGTCTAGAATGGGGTTTCATCTGATTTGCTATTACTGCAGCTCCTTGAAGAAACAGCACTTGTCACCAGTGTAAACAAGAATAGACAGGATTCAGTTGCTACCCTAACATTAACCTCAGTATTTCATTCTGAAAGACAGGAGAGCTCATGACTGATTATTTTGTTTTCTTATAACAAATGTTAAATTTTGGGTAAATCATACACCTTACATTAATATCTCAAAGCATGTCAAAATGAAAAACGTAATTTCATGTTTTGCAGGGCTTTCAAGAAGGACTTTGATGTATATATCTAGGTATTTATTAATTTCATAGAGCTACCATTTTTGTAAGGCATTTAACTCAATCAAGTAATCTCTTTCAAGGCCATAATTACCTCTGAGAGTGGAAAACGCTCAGAAATCCATCAGTATTCAAGGCACGAGAGGAACAGTAAATCTTGTGATAGTGAGTATTATTCCCATCCCCACATTAGGCCACACTGACTGAACCCACATGGGAAGCCCCCTTTCAAATGAATCCCAGGCCTCTCTCTTAAGAGAGACAGACCACGATGGCTGCACAATTGAGTCCTGAACAATCTGCAGACTGTTTGGGGAACCAGCAATACCCTTATAGCATGGCAGCTAAAATACCTATTCAGGGCACTGGAGCACATCAAGCCCTCTCCCATTTTCATTCTCCACTCCTCCAGTTATCTACTTAATTCTTTCACAGGTTATGAAAATCATAAATCAGTACCTAGTAATTTTATTTTCAACTTGTACAAAGTAAACAGTAAAAATCCTTCTCATAACCAGGGAGGCAAGGTAGTGCATTATATTCTCATGCTTTTTCTATTAACAGTAGCATCTTAAATCACTCCACGATGCAGTCTGTTGCAGGACTCAGTACTTAGGAGTATGTGACTTGTGTCCTACAGTTCTCATCTACTGACTGGGTAATTTTTGCCTTTTCAACTTTATGGTCTTTAAATACTTCCCCTTCACTAAAACTCATTTTTAGCGCATTGAATATAACAGGTCACTCAGCATACAGTGAGTTCTTCTAATACAGATTAATAGCTGAAAAGAGCAGAGAACAAATGAAGTAGTATTAGTGCACGCCAGGAGGGATCTAATATACATCAGTGGCATTCTATGCCAAAGCCCCATACCAAATTCATGGCTAGGCAAAGTGCTCTTTAATATTTCATTCTCAAGCTGGAGGTGTGTTCTCTGGCTGCCCAATTTCCTCCACTTGATTTTATGTCAGGAAGTGAAATTACACTCCCAGCAGCTGTTCCCCAGCCAGCGCATGTCTCTTTCCTCTTCTGAAGGATTTATCTTTTGTACACCACTCTCACAGGACTGGGAAACAAAGCTTGGAGTTGGATCTGAACATCCTCTGAATCTGCAAATCTCAGAGCTTATTTAGCCCTGGTACTCAAGACCTAGACTTTTTTCTCTGTTTACAGAGGAGGAACGTACAGTGGCAACTGAGGGAGAAGCTCCCTGATGACAGTATAAAGCTGACAAAGGTGCATTAGTTGCCAAATTCTGCACTGTGCAGAAATCTTCTTTATCACCATTCCCAAGTCAGTGTTACTGTACACAGCTTTTTTTTTTTTTTAATTGTTGGATTTTGGACAATTTTCTTTGCATTCTCTGCTAGAATTGTCAACGTTGATTCAGTGATATGCCCTTCATATTGAATAATTCCTCTTGCCAAAGATAAATAGAAAATACTTGACCTATTTATCAGTGTTCTGCTAGAAAGCTTCCTTCTACCATGGCTAAATTATTCAAACGATTGCTCATAATAAGGCCGGGAGTACGTGATTATAAATTGAAGTTTTCAGGTAAATATCTATAAGAAGCAGAAGCCAACACAAAAAGGGTACAGTGACCTTCTAAGCAACTCAGCAAAGGACATACATCAACAAAAATCTCATAATCTAGCTGAGTGTCTCGTTCCCCTTGGAGATTTGCTGGGTGAGGTGATACTTGGGAGTGTCTGTCATTTTCCAGCACAGGCGCCAAGAGGGGGGCACAGGCAGCAGAGGTGTGACTTCTCTGCCACTCCACAGTAAAAGGACCATGCTGCGTCTTTCCTGCGTAGCCAAGAGCACTGATCCCACGTGGCAATGGCTTTAAATTTAACTGGAATCTCTGCATTTAACTGCACTGAGATGACTGCGTGTCCCACTGTGTCCACAGCAACATGGTTCCAAGGCACATACAGTGAAGAGATTCAAAAGCTGGGCTTTAGGCTGGCAACTGCCACTGCAGTTCAGCCATGGTGCAGACAAAGCAACTTGAGTTGCTTGTAATTTCCCAACGGTGTGGGATGCTGCAACTACACAATTGACCTCTCTAAAGGTTTTTCACCTAAAATTTCAATATGCGAGACATGCTTAATGGGTATTGAACTATCTAATGAAAAATATTTGAAACAATATTCATACATTGTTAATGAGTCTGACATAACACCATGAATTGCACAAAAAACCCAGCATCTTTCAGCAATAGTAATCAAAATACCTTTTTCATCAGTCTAAAAAATGTTGTGACAGAACAGAGTCGTGTTGTCACTTGAAAGCTGCTAACTGCAGTAAGAGTCAATTTTACCCAACCAAGCCGAAGTGGTGACTTCCAGAACTCATACAGAACTCAAGATTTTTACCCAGACTTTGCATTACAATGAACCCTCTATGATAACACATAGAGAAGTTCCTTGAAACACCACTCTGCAAGTCAGTGGCTGTCAGGAGCTGTCACACTTCTACCACTAGTACTTAACAGGCAACAAATCCAGTATTAAATAAGGTCAACTAGTATCAATATGCCCATCGCTATTTTTTTGATTAAAACGATCTGATTGCAGTAGGGCAAACTGAGACTCGTTCTCAACCAAGTTGGGAGCTTCATCTCTCAGCAAATTCAATGCGGGTCTGGTGTTCCACACTGCTGGAGAAGGATTTGAAGGACCAAAACTACGAGCCTCCCTATGGACTCCGAACATAACTCAGTTTCATTATGATGCTCACGTATGTTGGAAGTCATTAGTGAGACCCCTTCTTCCCCTCAAGACAAACTGAGATCACAGACATATTTCTGATTGGAAAAACAAGCACATGTTCCAAATTAAGGTTAGTATTTCTTCTAAGCATTAAAAGCATATTAGATACTCCTAATGTCATTGTGAAGTCAGTGAAGTAGGGGAGCATATCAGATTATTATACATGCGCATTCACACATAAACATATGTAAGAATACACTTTAAAAAGACTTTAACATGCTGTTCTTTCAATAAACAAAGTAATTAGCTTAACATGATGGAATCTACATTTTGCTTTCTTTAAAAAAGTCTCCATCAAGTGAATAATGTTTCAGGCAGCTGCTTTGTCTGCCTGATACCTCCCCACCTCCTTTAATATTTGTTTTCACCGGTTCTAAGATTTCTTTGTTGTTCGTTTTTCTTTTTTAATCCACGATGCAGTCAGTTCTCAGCTGATAATGCAACTCTCTGAAGAGAGCAATCTTTCTTCATAAGTCTGGCTGAGGCCAAAAATAGCACTGTCAGCTTCTGACAGGCTGAACTTAGCCGAGTGAAATGTTTTAACTTTTTATCATCTTAATGAACAGGCTTATTTATAACGTGGACAACTTTACTGTCATTGTATACAGACTGCAGAAGAGATTATGGAATGCATTTTGTTTGGGGAACACTGTAAGGAATGTAAGGAATACATTTTTTTGACCAATGGGCAATTGTTTTAGACACTGTAAACAATCTCAAGATGAAATATTCTTAGCCTACTTGAAATAAAGGAATGACTTAATGGTAACATTTATAAGCATGAAAAAAAAACTGAAGAAAGGAACCTTACAATGAAAAATAACAAATTTCTGAATCTGAAATTTGCAACATGCACAAGTACACCATTAAAAAAAAACCACTGAAACAATGTAAAATATTACTACTAATGCAATACTAGAAATAATTGTGTAGACTAAATATCTACAGATACCTTTAGTACTTCATAGTGGGATGGGAAGGTTAGAAGTATAAAACAAAAAGTCTAACAGAAAGAAGAGTGCGGGTTAACAATTGCTTACCCTCTTTTCTGCTACCTCATCCTCTCCTGTAGAGTCTTTGCCATCATGTGCATCTCTCAGGGTTGGCATATGTTTTTTGTGTGCTGGCTCTCTGTTTAAAGTTGTATATCCTATGTGTTCATAAATTGGATTTATTGTCATCTTGGCAATGTATTCTGCTGCCTTGGTTTCAATATAAAGAGTAATCAATCCATCTGTCACCAGGTCATGGATGGACTCAAAACGTTTCTCCCCAACAAAGTGCTTGCCATCGTAGTAGAGTCTGAAGTTTCTGGTTTGACTTCCAAATCTGCCTCAATGAAATGGGAAAGTATTTTTTTTTAATAACAGTAAGCAGGAATCAAGAAGAGTAATCAAGCCTTTGCAAACAATAAAAAAAATACTTTATCACTTAAAGCTGTGACTAAGCTAAATCCAGTTCAGACGTGACTAAAAAACTCAACTACTACTTAGGCCAGGTAGGAAGGAGAGATTAACAACTGCAGATAGACAGCCAAAACAGAAACTGTCCCAGAAGAGGCCGTTTGTTCTTGTATTCTTTTAGCCTCTCCATTATCCTGTGGAAAAACTGAAAATTACTTCATGTTCTTTATGGCCTTTTTTAGTACTTCACTACTGCACCGCTGTAGTCAATTTGCCTGGCTCAAATATGAAGGGTTCTCATAATAGCGTCCTCTATTACAGCTGATCAATATGGAGTTTTGATGCAGTCTCAGACCTCTGCACCCCTGCTTTCTTGCTGGAAGAGGCCATTCAGGGCTCAGCTTGGCTTCGGTGCCAACAATTACACTGAAGCAGAACTGCTGCCAGCAGTGGAGCAGCACAGGACAAAATGGCACAAGGGCAAGCATTCTTTATTCCTGGCCAAAGGCCAAGGACTAACTCTTCAAGCTTTGTACAAAACTCCTTCTGTGTTATGGTTGTTAAGTCCTGAGCTTCAAGTAAATCTTTGTGACATGCATAACGCGTAAGCTATCTAGTGCTAACAATTCTGCAGTCTGGATGCAATCAGACTTTGATGCAGTCTTTAGGCAACCAAAAGCAGGAACACCAATTTTACCCAAATATCAGCACCTTTTCAAAATCTATACTTTGAACCTGCAACAATTTGCTGCTTGAAAGTAATCTCAACTTGTGAAAACACAGCGGTGTTTTCGCTTGGAAACAACCAATGCATTTCATGCAGAGAAGATGGGAGGCAAGGAGCTGCTTTCATAGCTCACTTCAATGTTATTCCTTGGTCAGACAGCAGCATGGGTGCTGCTCAGGGTACTGGGCCCCTTTGTGAGGTCAGATCCACCAAATGCGTACTAGAAACTAAATTTGAAGGAATGAATTGCTTTCACTTCACAATCAAAAGTTCCATAGAAGATGTTAAGGAATAAAGAAAACACTGGCGATTTGCTGAACTGATTTCTTTTCAAAGGGACCTTGCCCAACAACAGGAAACATATTAGACCCTGCCTTGGGTGAAATATATAAGCAATCTTCCAGCAAGCATGGGCAAAATCATTTGTTCTTTGATGTGTAATTTTTCCTCTTGTTTTCTGAATCAAAATGCCAAACTTGACAGTGACTGTAATTTCAGGAGCTACTACATCTGAAGTACATCTAATTGTTAAGCAACGCACTCCTGGGGAGCTCTCAGGAATCCACATCTGGCTCACGAATAACAGAGGACATGTTGTGTAGAAACTACATGGCATTTTACTGGAAATTAATTGGAACATATATTCACGTTTTTATGCCACACAAACAAAATGCTCACCGCATCAAAGTGAAAAGCAAGACATTACAAAACAACAGGAAAAAACACATTCTTACCCAACAATAATTTGATCACAAACGCAATTGGAAGTGAGAACAAGACACTGAGAAAGTAGAAAGATAATGTCCCAGGCTAGAGCAGAAGGGATAGGAACACGTTCAGGCTCACTCTTCAAAGCATCTTCCTTCCAGGCATGTGCCAGACAACATTTTTGAGAAGACCGGGAATAGATCAGTTTCAATTGGACTGCTAATTCACTAATGATTTTCTTCTTCCCTCTCACACGTTATTTTTATTGGTTATACCCAGTAGTTAGGTGTGACCAGTATCATCACAACGCCTCCTAAAGCTCCCTAACTCTGCTTCCACCATTTTTACTTCCTTCCCTGCTAACAGTAAGCTTTCTCAGGCATGCACTCTCTGCAAGTTGTGTATTCACACAGCGCCAATCTGCAATGAGGGACTATCCCGTCTATCCTGGGAAAACTGACTCAACATAGAATGCGGCAGAGAAGTTTTACCCATGAGACACTTTCCTTGCATGCCCTTTGCTATCCATAAGGTCAATATGAGCTCAGAGTGCTGAGCATTGCACAGTGCCAAAGCAAGTGCTACCTTCACCACCTCCTGCTCGAGCCAGCAGGAACAACGCACATAGAGCACAGACAGTGTTAAAATTTAGCAAAAACAGAGTAAGTTTGAAGGTGAAGAATAATGGGCCTAAATGGTAATATCCAAAAGAATGATTTTTATTAAGAGACGCATCAGATGAATTGCTGTTCTAATCAGTAACATATGCTCTGACAGTACTTACAGCTGAGCTTTAAAGAAGCAGAAGGTCACTTATGGCTCTTAGCTTTCTAGAAGAGAAAGTATTATGCTAATCTTATCAAGAAAAGATAAGGCACAGAAAAGCTTCTCAGGGCTGATTACTACCCATGGCTTTAATAACATCTTTCGGAGTCTAAAATAAAGTTCTGAAGAACAAGAAAGCCAAACGCAGAGAACGATCAGAAGTTTTTGAAGGATTTATGCTCTTCCCATTAGGGTCAGCAGGTGCATGGTTGTACCCCAGCTGTTTTGCTGAACAGCCCTTATGCTGTACATCTGTTCACACTGCTGCCCATAAAGCATGAAAGATACCACAAGGAATAGGATTCCTTAAAGGGCATCATCTTTATCCCACTACTGACCCACATTTCAACACACAAGTACACAGTTTCAGTTCTTTAACAGCACTC
>PPHD01020066.1:0-13819 GCA_002909625.1 Bambusicola thoracicus
ACAACGAGTTCTGGGGTTGATCCCACCAGAAGTGTTTCACAAAGCCTTTGCGGGTTATACAGGAGGGGTTGGGCTGGGTCCTTGATAAACATGGTTCATTCTCTAAGTGCTGAACATCTCACCTACTAATTTCACATACGGACGTTGTGTTGCAGACGTTCCATGGCCTTTCAGTAGTGCAGCGCCGCCTGGGCAGCCCGTCCTGCCGGGGGAAGGTTTGTGGGGAAGCCGTTGGTGTTGACGTGCCCAGGACTGCAGCAGGGTGGTGGAGGAGTCTCCTGTTTGCATCAAGGCAGCAAGTCTTCAGCCACGGCCCTTCCAATCAGCTCTGCGTGGCAGCAGCGCTGGGACAGGGTCTTGGCCAGGTGGGAGCTTGCTGTTAAACCTAGAGGAAGCTAAAGCCCAGCCCTGGCAACGTATTGTAAAGAGCTTGGCTGGTCCCTGGGGCTTCTGGGAACGTGCTCCTATTGCAGGCAGACCCACTCAGGTGGATGGTGCTCTTTAACTTGATTTACGTCTTCTGCAGAAGTCATGGCAAATTTTGTTAGCTGTCTAAATGTGTGCGGCCACTGAGGATCTGTAATAATATAAGCCGATTATTAATATAAGCTGTAGCTTGAAATGCATCTCTTCTTGGAGCCTTACCTCAAATATATTCAGCAGAGTGGAAAAGAGGGTGGACAGAGGAGAACTTCTCATATCTGACGTGCTGCACTCGGTGGTAAATGGGTTTTTCAAGGTTTCTTATGAAGGAAATAGCAAGAAAATGATTCCAGGCCAAGCCTCCCTTTAG
Source organism: Bambusicola thoracicus (assembly GCA_002909625.1). Taxonomy (NCBI): domain Eukaryota; kingdom Metazoa; phylum Chordata; class Aves; order Galliformes; family Phasianidae; genus Bambusicola; species Bambusicola thoracicus. The sequence continues at coordinate 794 of PPHD01020066.1, forward strand.
GAGGCTGACATACCACCTAATGTGCTCCCATTTACAGTGCGGGATCTTGGACAAAATGTGAAGGAATTTCACAGTCACTTTCCCATTTCAGTGCAAGGGGAAATCCTGCCCTGGGACAGCAGCACCAGCCTCCGTGCCCGGCCATGTCCCAGCACAGCGCTGCACAGAAGACCGTTCCCACATCTCCATCTCTGCTTGGATGCGTGGGCAGATACACGGACTGACATGCAAACAGCCCCAGCTGAGGAACCAGGTCACAGGGGTGCCCTTTGGAAAGCTCATCAAAGCAGCTACTTAATTAGCTGACAACTATTGCTGTTTGTGTGAAAGCAGAATGAGGGCAAAGGCTCACCAGGTGGGAGTGAAGCCCACTGGCTCCATGCACATCTGTCAGATATATGGATGTGTAAGCCCTGATGGGGGGCCTACTGGAGCCAGGAGTCAGAATTATTAAGGTTGTAAAGACCACTGATGGCATCTAGTCCAGCTATCAGGGATCCGAGGCTTTGAGGGCTTAGCCCTGTGCTGCTATGGGTGCTCAGCTTCTGCAGGCCTGGGGGTGCCCCCAGCACTGCCCCTGGAAGGAATGGCACAGAATAGACCTGGGCACTTCAGGACCATTTTGCAGTACGTGTTCTCACCTTGGCCAGGCAGGTCTCAAGCAGTGCCTGCATGGGATGGTGGGGCCCTGAGCACCCATCTGCGTGACAAGGACAGCTGCTGGCCCTGGAGACAAAGACCAGCACTCAAGGAGGCCCAGTGCCCTGCAGGGTAAGGGAACACTCTGCTGGGCACTGGCAGGGCACAGCTCAGTGGGTTCCTACAGACATGGCATGTGGAAGGTGCTTTTTGAGTGTTTCCTACCAGAGGTCCCTGCTCTGGGCTCCCACTGCTGCTGGGCACTGCCCCAAAGCTGCCCCAGCCCCATCTTTTATATGCATACATACATTAAAAAAGCAATTTAAGGGAAAAAGTTCTCGAGTGCGAGTGCTGCAAGAAACTCGAAAGAGGTGCGGGAGCAGCGTGATATTCTTGGGTTTTGGCATTCTGAATTCGTGTCTATTAATAATCCCCCGAGTGAGTCATATGGAGATGCATTTATGCACTGAGTCGGAGAGAGCTGCAGCCCGAAATAGCAGCTCTGTAATTTTTTATGATGCTGTAATGCCAGCACGGTGCAGATTGACATCATTTAGCAGAGCCGCTGGCTGGCAATCAGCGCGCCCGTGTCAGGCCCTGAAATAAACACGGGAGCCACGTGCTGCGTTACATAAACAGCAAAGGAAGCCATCGCCTGTGGGAAGTGCCTCTTCCCCATTTCCTACAGCTCTCCCTCCTTTTATCCCTTTGCAAAAGCATAAACCCCCATCGCCCATTTCCTTAAACCGGAGCACGAGGAGCCACAAGGAGTAACAGTGCCCCACACCCGGCCCCGTGTCTGGCACTCACAAGGTGAAGCCAACTGCCCAGAACAGCCTGACCAGAATATTTACATTTTATTAAATCTTTACAATCAGCAGTTATAATCAAGTACACAATTATGTACACAGATTATATACATTTTAGCCCAACCTTTTACATCACAGTACATCGTTGCCCTTAGAAATATCGTATATGCTTACCACCAGACAGTGAAACCCAACAGAGGTGTTACAGCACCTGTTAGTAGACATCTTCCATAAGAAAATATACGGCTGTAAATCGGGCTGGCTAAAAAGAAAGAAACGCTATAAAATCTGAACATACAATATTTCATTCACAGAATGTTTCTCTATGTTCTGAGTGACGGCTCTGCACACCGCGGCCCGTTTCTAACTTCTCACCAAATGCTTTTCCACCAGCGATGCCTTCAAGAGGAGGAGAAAAAGCCGGGCTCTGGTTTTTAACTTCATTGAGAAACAACACATGTAAACAATTGGGAACATTCCTCTCAGATGAAATTGGCTAACCTGAATTGCATGGCACGGAGTAAAAGTGCGGCTCCGGCCGGGATGCCTGCATTCGGTGTTCAATGCTATACAAACCAATGTGCAATACCCGACACGAAGGGCGGCTGCTGCTGACGATGGATGAGCGGTGCTCCGCCTGGAGCAGACTGAACCCAGAAGGAACACCTACTCTCCTCTCCGAAAGAGGATTAAAAAATAATTGATACATTCTTTTTGATTTTTAAGATAAGAGTGACAGAAAACAGAACTACTTTCAGCATGATATGAGAAGGTCAACTAACGCCATCTCCTCCCAAGGAAACGCCAAATAAAAACAACCTGAATTGAACTGCCCCCCTCACCCTTCTGGCTTTCCCAAGAGGTCACTTCCCCTGACCGGGTCTGGATACCTGCCCTGCACCACTGCAGCTCTAATGGTCACCTCCAAGCGGAGCAGAACAAAAGCACAGCCCTGGAGGAGGGAGGCGATGCTCACCTGCGGATGGCCACCGCCAGCACACCCACACTGAGTTCTGCACCATGCCCAGGGAAAGGGCTGTTTGCTGCTTTGGCCACGGGTGCGGATGAGCAGCCAGAGGTGAGCTCGTGGTGCCAAGGGCAGCTCAGCTTGTAGGAAAATTTTACTGTCACACCTACATTTCCTGCAGGTTAAAAAGGATGCACCACCGTAAGCCTGCATTGTAATATTGACAGTCTTAATTAACACCATGGATCAGAGGACCTCTATCCCTATAAAATATAACCCTGCTTCCCCCAAAAGAACTACCAAGCATGAAGGTGCAGTCCGTGCTGGAGAGCACCGAGAACAGCACTCTGCTGTGGCACGGGCAGGCGGAGAGCCATGCCCGCTGCTGGGCTCACAGCTCCACTAACAAAGGGCACTTATGGCTCCTAAGGTCCAACCCCTTCCATGAAGAAAGCCACGTCACACCAAAGCAATACCCACATAAATACAAAATCCCCCAGCTGAAAAACCTTGGCTGCTGCAAGCACTCAGCTCAAACCTCCACACGGCTATTTGTGCAAAGGAGTAACTACATTTGAAAGCTGATGTATTTTAAAAGGACGCTTATTCACTGCTCTGCTACCTCCTCATTTCCTCCTCCAAATCACCTCCTCCAATGATTTAACGCTATCATTCAATTTACGCACACGGTTCTGACTGCCGTGCTCCCAAAAGGTGCCCGTGCATTTGCAGCTCTCGAAAGCAGTGTCGTCACACACACATGTATACAGCATTTGCCCGGGATTTCCATTCATACTGTACAGGAGTATACACAAATAAATACAGTATGGCTGTGCTAATAACAGTTGCATATTCAGCACGCATAATTTCACCAGCTAAAAGAAAGGTGCACTTCAGACTGGGACTTTTTCCTTTAAAACATTGTAAGGACCAATACAAACCTTCATTTCTAGTCTGGCGCAGCGTATAGGCAGTGTTCATTTATTTTCTAATATAAAACAATTCTTTGAGCCACGACTCTCTAAAAGCAGTTTAAATGAATCAACTGAATGATCTTTTGGCAGTTTCTTTGGACACAGGACAGCTCGGTTGTCTGGACGCCCCCGCTTTCATTTCAGTAAGAGGGATAACAACCAGGACTCACTCACCTGGGACGTGCTCCCAAAGCCCAGAGTGGCACAGCAGCCATCCTCACTGCTCCCATCGCTGCAGCCCCCCATTGCTGCACTGCACTGCTGCACCGGCCTCACTGCCTGAAGCATCACGCTATAGAAGTTGCTGTTAGAAGTAAAACTTGGGGAAAAAGAAAGACTTTTTGTTACAGCAGATCTAATTCTGCTTAGTGTGCATTCAGGAATACTGCCAGGTGAAACTGTGCCTCGGGTAGGTTGGGTTGTTCAACCTGCAGGGCTCAGTGTTTGCTCCAATCGCTTTACCTTCACCTCACACGTAACTTTCATAGCACACCACCAACCTTAACCTGGCAGCCCCAAAAGAACCAGGCCACGCTCGTTTCCTGACAGCACCTGCTTACAAAGCACACTGCCTTTGGTTTGTGCAGCTTCACCAGCTGGAAGTTAAGCAGGAGGGAAAGCTCACAGGCCATCTCGGTCATTCTCCAGGCAGCAGATGGAAAGAGCCATGAGGGATTCCACTGTGTCTCACTGCGGTACGTCAGAACAAAACCAAACTGCTTCTACCTGTGCCTTACAGATGCAGCAACTGGAGACATTGCTTCACGTGCTGCTAGCAAGGAAGGCTTTCAGAGCAAGGGTGGGGGGGGTCAGGGAAACCAGGCACAGCTCTGCTCCCAGCAGGGCAGCAGCCATCCTGCTGCCTCCAGGTGCTCCAGCTGGTAGCGGCTGAACGGTGCTGGCATCCCCATGCGCTCAACCTGTGCCTCCCAGAGACTGAGACAGCATCATCTCTGGGCACCTGGCAGGCAGAAGTCAGGCTCTTTCCCTGAGCAAACCTCCTGGGATACAGCACTGCGCAGTGGGGCCATACAAATGCTTCAATTGCACATTCCCATTTTTAAACAGGAAAAATTAAAAGAAAGAGCGCGTGCTGGGTTTCTATGATAATTTCCAGGTGAAACCTGGTTGCTCATCACAATACTGAATATGTTTTCTAGTTCTCAGTTATCAGGGCCTCACTTCTACCCAATGAGTTCTCCATTTGTTTACTAGCAAATAAGTTATTACTACAAGTCATAGTTCATCCTTTTCCATCATTTCAAATGCTTCTATATCTTCATTCCAGTCTGCTAATATGGATTCCATAGGTTGAACTTTATTGTCCCAGTTAACTTTGGAGTCTGACTCTGTCTCAGTCTGCTGTTCCTGAGGCTGCTCATCCCCTTGTGTGCATGCTGGCTCTGGAGCACCAGCCTCACCAAGTCCAGGGATGGAGGAATCCTGATCTGAAGTGGAAACGCTGTCAGCGTCTGCCTGAGCAGGAGGTAAGGAATCAAGGTCAGAAACATCAGAGCTTTCTCCTTCTTCAGGCTCCTCGCTGACTGTGCCAACATCCTGAGATGCTGAAGAAGCTTCTTCTGAATTTTCTTTGTGTGAATCATTTTCAGATAATTTCTGGTCCATATTCTCCATTTCCAAGTCTTTGAAAGGGGAGAGAAAGAAAACATATTTTGAAAAATACAGGAAGGCAGCATTCTACTGTGTAATTCAAAAGCAAAGTTATTTCCTTTGACCTTATTCCTCAAGGAAGTGCAAACTTTCTGTTGATAAGAAAACTATAAAGGAACATATATTACAGAGGGAGGGAATGGAAAACATTTAATCGCTAAAGAGGACAAGCAATGTAGTGAGGCTGGTTTTAGAGCCTCAAACATGAATCACAATTTCTGGGCAAGTGCTAGCTGTCACCCTTCAGACTTAACAAATACTCCAGAATCTGCCTAATGCCAGGCCTCCAGGCACTCCTAGATCCACCAGGATCACACATCCATGGCAGTGGGAGATGCACTTATGCTTGCTAAACTGAATTGTGAGAGCCAAAGCTGAGGCCTCCCTCCTCACATCCCCACTCACAGCAACTAACACTGATGTCTCTAGTGCTGATTTAGTTTGCAACTTTACAGCAGCTCCCTGAATTCAACCACACATGTTTCTTTGGAGCTTAATGTTTGCAACTAGTAGCCAGGATGCTAATACTGCAAGCCCCCTAGAGAGTTTAACTGCATATGCCATTTTAATACAGGATACTTACTGCTATCAATAATGTAGTTTGGAATCGTTTTACCTTTAAAGATTGTTGCTGGGATTCCAAACGAAAGCAGAAGGAAGGGGGAAGAAGCACAGATGTATTACAAACTCTCAAATGCAGAACTATCTTTTGCATCTAGTATTTTGTTATATCAGCTTAACCATAGTTATGAACAAGGGGAATTTGTAGCAGCTATGAAAGAACAATACTGTAGCTTTCAGAGCATCTCCTCTACAAATGTGCAGAAAGTTAGTGCTGCTCCTGCTTTACCTGTGTCGATAAAGCAGGGCTACCGGAAAGGCTTTCAAACGGAAAGCCCAGAAATTTCTGCCATATGCAAACATTTCAATTTGAAATGTATTAGCTGGTAATTTTCTAGTATTATATGCAGACAAGTCACAAAACATCTGAGGTCAGCAGCCTTATTTCTCATGATAACTGCTGAAAAGTGGTTAGACAGGCAAAATAATTTTAATAGCTGTCTTTCTTTCTGGATACCAAGAATGTCACTGGGGAGTTTGATAAGTGAGAGGCACTTACAATGTAGGGCACTGGAAACACTTGCACTATTTCTGATACTACTTCAAAGCAGATCATGACAAAGAGGGTTCAAAAGGAATCTGGAGGACTGCATTGTCTCATTATTCAAACCGACATTTAACTTATGAACAGCATTTCTGGCCGTGAACGTTAACTCAGGGGGGCAAGGCCAGGGAAGAAGGCACGACAACACATTTCTGATAATGGCTTTCATATGATAAAACTAACAGTAAGGTCAGACAGAAAACTGACGTTACCAAAGAACAGATTTACACCTTTGGGTAGCAACGGAAATAACTACGGTACATCTCACATTGTGCCGTGGCACAGACAGAACCTAAATCTGCATTAAAAAAAGCCTTTAATCTTACCTCTATCTTTTGCTTTGTCAGAAAGGAGCACCTCCACAGCCTCATACTCCCTGATTGCATCCAGTATAATATTTCCTTCCTTGTTGAAAAGGAAGAGCATGGGGATTGTGATATCATCTGTATTCTTTCCATCGCCGGCCATTTGGAAGAGAGGAGCTGTGTCACTGCTGCTTCCCTCATTGTCATCTGGCCAGACACACACAAAGACAAAGCAATCACACCCTTCTGTTAGATAGGAAGCTACTTGAAGTCTGTAGCCCATCTACCGCCCCACCAGCCGGGAGGACAACAGGCAGAAAATGGAAAACTGGTTGCAAAAAGCCAACTTTTGTACTCCGTCCCCCTACCATTTTTTCCATTTATTTTGTAGTTCAGGTTTCCCCAGTCTTTACTGTTCTAACATCCAATGATCCTTAGAGTAACAACTTCTGAGCTGAAAAACCAGTGGCAATCACCTACCGTGATTTGTTCGTGCACATCCAGATATAAACATTCCTTTATCCTCTGAAAACACAGTTTCAGTGCTGAAGTACCACCATCTTGGTGAGTTTAACAGCCTTGTCAGCTTTCCAATATCTTCAAATGTGTAAAACACAGGTTACATTTACACATATAAATTAAAGCTTTATTTACCAATAACAATGCCTCCTATTGCTCCAGCTTTTTGAATGTTTCGTGCCTTTTCAGCAAACATACACTGGCCTCTTTGCATCAGGGCAATTTTCTCTTTCACTGCCTCAGGATTAGTGATCTCTGAGCATCCATTATACGGCTTAATGGTTGCAACAAATCCTCTTGTCTGCGAGGAAAAACAAAACCAAAAACAAAACAAGAGAATTAGACAAGTAGGTTCAAGCTTGCAGAAGACTCCTAAGCATTTTATTTCCTTTGGTTAATCTAATGCATTAAGTGTCCTCAGTCAGCACAGGCAATCATCCCTTGGAGCTAAGAAACAAAGAGTGAAAACCTAACTCTTATACTCAGCATGTTTTGTCTGTACCTGTGAACTGTTGCCTCTGGAAAACTGTATGTTGTGAACCACCAGTCTGAGACTCACCTGTTGGGCTGCACCATACCCAGTGGAACTCACAGGATTTTCCTACTGCTTCCAATAGGAACTGTTGCCCCCCTGACAATTTCTTCTTCTTTCTATACACAGCCCCTCACTGAAGCTCATGTAACAGCAACTTACTCCAACTCTAAAAGGGCTTCTGCAAACCCATGGCTGACATGGTAGGAAAATCAGCCCTTATAACTGAATACCTCTTGAGAAATGCAATGCAGATTATATGAATGTGTTTCAAAGTCATACTGTGTATGTGTACTAAATCCTAAGTAATGACTGATGACTTAGAGTGGACCAATAAGCCACTCATCTAAAAGACCCTGTTCTGTCACTGCACTATCCTGTCATTTTAACCTCTTAATTACCCTGGCCACCCTGAAATACTCATAACTTCAATACCGTAACATTTCAGCTTAAGCAATGAGGAAAAGTAACAGAAAGCTAAAATCACATACATTCTTACATACCCCTGATTTGTGTTTAGATAAATCCATCCCAAATTGTGCTGGTCCAGCAGTTAAGACCACCCTACCGAAGAATGGGTGGGAAACTATCTGAACAGCACGAGGAGGTAGCTGCTGCTCTTTCTGCTGCTGACTGGAGAGTTCAATCATCTCCTGCATGAACCGTAAACCATCTTCAGCATCAAGTGAACTTGCTGCCTTAGTTGTTAAAAAAACAACAATAAAGTTTCTCCGTAAGTGTTTGACAAGCTTGGACCACCATTTACATTACATATGTACAATATGTACTTCAACGATTCAGAAAAACGCTCTGTTTTTATGTTGTTTTCCTAACAAAACAATGCTACTGGCAAACATTTAGTGCTACGCAGACTTTAAGGTACAGAGTGAAGGCTCCCGGCACTCATTCCCCAATTTGACTTCTTAGCATCTCCATCGTAGCGCAGACTAAAATGTATTAGTGAGTAGGTCTCAAACAAAAAGAAAACTCTCACTCTGAAAACTTCATACTTTAAGTAAATTGGAATTAGCTATGTTACCTTGACATGAAGTGCCTCCACCTAATTTAATAGAAGATTAAGTGTGAGTGAGGCAAGACTTTAACAACCATAAACCTGCTAAATACAGCTGCACATCCACCTCACATGCCCTCTTTCCAGTCAGACTGTCCCTCCTGAGGCTTTAAGTCTTAAATATCATAGCCAGCGTGATTTTACCAGAAGTTTTCAGAAGAGGTATTGTTGGGTCTTACTTGCACTGCATGCTGCACTAATTGCACTCTTCCATCCTTAAGATGAATCAAACTGACTCCCATCTTCTTCAGTATCTCCAAATGCTCAGGATTACTGGCCATGAAGTCTCTGGCTCTCAGTGGTGGTTTTGGTCCAGTTCCCAAGCTCTCTTCTCTGATAAAAAGATATTTTTAAAAAAGCATTAAAAAAATCAGATTATTCTTGAACCATAACTCTCACACAACCTCCCCAAGTTACACCTACCACTACGCTATTAGAGTTCTCTGGAATAAAGTTAAGCACAAATTTCAACAGACAGCAACTTCTCAGCCTTTTTTTCAAAGCTGCTTATATCCTTGATGATTTTCTGCTGTGAAAAAGAACATGCAGTGTTGACAGTAAGAACCTACCGTATGCTGCCTCTCATCCTTAAATAGTCTGCATAACAGTAAAAACTGATTAAAACAGTTTTCCTGTTACAGTTTTACTTATTAAGTATAAATATCAAAGAGGCGGTCAAAACAATAAGGTTCCTCAATTTTAACAGGCTCCCCACAATAAACTCCTCACAATATATGCAGTGATGGATGGCAGCACTATGGTCTTACTGTGGAAAAGAGTACTCAAGAGACCACAGAAATTCACTTTACAAATCATGGAGATGCATTTCTTGGCTACGGTAATACCTGAGCTACAATTCCCACTTGGAGCATATGGCTCATAAAGCTCCTTTTGCTTTGACAGATTCACTAATTCCTGATGGAAATGAACAAAGCACTGTTGAAGAAATCAGAAAAACAGAACTAGTTTTGCCCATAGCCAGAAGGAATGCAAACTCGAGCACAGCAAACTCCAATACACATCATGTTTTTCCTCCCATGCCTAACAGATGCTGTTCTAGTCACTGCTATACTAAGAAAAGACAGAAGACATTCATCTTACGCTCTTGAAATACTCCTAGGACAGCTCTTATCCACCACATTTTTCAAAGGTTCACGAATACTCTGAGCAAACATTGGGTCATTTGGGAAGAGGATCTGAGTGTTCGGACAGGTCCAGTCAAAGTTGCTGTCATCCAGCTCTGTGTATTCTGTAGTCTGAAACAGAAGATGCAGATCACTAATTAAAAAGCAGGTTACATTTTTTATGAGAAGAAAATCAACAAACAGACCTACCCTTCAGTCACCTGTGTACTCAGGACATAGAGCAGCTGAATGCAACAACCACCCAGTTACCAAAAAGAGGAATACATAATTCTTCCATGCTTCTTCATGCAATGAAAAAGTTACCAGCGCACCACAATGCCTTTTGAGAATAAGTACATCAGTTCTAATTTGTAATTTGCCAGTCTTGCATCCAGTTTCTAGAATTTGTTTTTGGCAGAAACAGCTTATCACCAACCAGCAAACAAGACTCCCGAAGCCTTCTCATGACATCTTGTGTCCCTGTTCTTGGTGCTGGACAGCTAGACGAAGCAATTACAACTTCAATTGGTACTGCCTGATTCTGTCTGATCCAGCTGCAGTCTTCGGTAATTTTGCTTCATATTACTAAGACAGTCTCACCTCTCCCTTGAGTAAAAAGATGTTCTAAATAATACCGCAGGAGAATGACATCATTCATAAAATAACACTCGTGTATCATGAAGTTTAAACAGGTTTACACAGAAAGAAAACGAGAGTCTTCTTGAAAGCCTTCATATGAACAAAATGCTCTCCTCCTCAGGAGAGATACAGACTTGCAGGCCTGTGAAGGGGCAAGGATTAATCTCTATTTTCAGAACTGATGTCAGATCAGGAGTTAACATTTGCACAAGTTACTGTTTTATAGTTTGAAATCACGTGAATCATCTGAAGTGGAAGATCCAGAGACATGTTTACTCTTCTCTTCGTTTTGCATTGGATAACTGCATAAGTTCACTTTTCTGCTTAAAATTAAAGGTAGTATTTATTTGCTTAAAAAAAACCAAAACTATTTACAACATATTTAATTAAAACCAAATATTTAGAGGTTTCCTAAAAAACAAGATCTAAAAGGCTACTAGCTTATTGGAATAAACACTTTAAAGTAGCTATCCTCTTAACGTGATGAACAGTAGGCATCTCTAAAGAAAGAAGGCCTGTAACACACTGCAAGTTCCAGCACACTAGCATATCACCTTTCCTGTTCATGACTAAAAAAAAAAAACACAAACAGGATATTGGGATGCTACCATCAATTATCTCACAGGCATTTCAAATTAGTAGCACTACGTTTACATTAAAAATAAATTTACACATTCCTTTTTTTCCTTTTTTTTTTTTTTTTTTTTTAAACCCCTGGGATAAATTCCATAATGAAGTAAAACACCTTCACAGTCTCTCAGACATTCTGCAGGATCGTTATGCCAACTCCCTCAGCACTTGTAGTGCACTCCATTGGAGCCCAAGGACGTAGGAACACAGTTTGCTGAGGTATTCCCAGGCATGATCCTCTTCCACAAGGATACGTTTCATGCAAGTGGTGAAGGCCATTTTTCTGCAGAATCTTAGTTTTGTGTCATATTTGTAGTTCAGACTTAAAACTGAAGTAAATGGCATTAGAAGAAGTCACTCTGTCCTCTTTCTTGTCCTTTACTGAACATTTCCTGTTCTCAAAACACTATACAAGTTAGGCAAGCACTTCACAGAGCATGCTCTGTGGGAATGCTTAGCATCTCAGAAATAATCACCTTCTCATGCTGGGGATGAAAGCTGTGTAAAATTGTCTTTCAGACCCTTCAAAGAACTCTGCATAGTTTGAAAAATGCTGATCACACCAATCAACAAAGAATAAAAAAAGGGGAAAAACGAAGTTACACTGCAGGTGCTGAAAAGAGTTCAGCAACACACGGGGGTCCCTTTTAAATCCATCTGAAATTCCTTCATTTCCCTCCCCTTTCCAAAACTCAAAGCTAAGAGATGATAAATATTCGCACACGTAACACTTCAAAGAGAGTAGGATCTCTACCATCAGGGGACATTAAAAAACAATAAACCAACTCCACGACCCATGAAATGTATTACCAACACTGGATGTTATGAGCAACTCATCTAAAAAGTTTTCACTTTCAAATACCATAAAACGGTGTTTAATAAAATAAAGAAATTCATATCCCCAAAGTCCTATGCACCCTCCTATTCATTTTTTCTCTCATTGCTTTGGCTTACCAGTGGTATTTTAATCCTGTAAGATTAGCTATACCACCTCGCTGGACAGAAGAATAAGAGAGAAGACTTTCTATGATTCTTCATGGCACAATCTGAGTACCACTGGGCATTTTGGAAGGCAGAGTTGATTTATAAACACATTTACTTTCTTAAACATGCACAACAGAGGTATATCAGATGGACTGGAATAATTTAACATCTCAGAAGCTGTAACTGCATTTTGTCAAAATAAATTCGCAGCAGCTTCAGAAAAAGAACTTCGAAAACGTGCAGCCTGTGTAATAAAAGAACTTAGCAGCACTGCTACACATTTAGAAAATTAAAAGAAAATAGATCATAAGAAAAAAAAAGAAAAAAGACCATCCTGCATTATCTTAAAATTTATACAGCCAATTCCTTTGAAATACTGCTAATATTCCACAACTTTTTTCTCAAGACTCCGTGGTGCAGAATCTGATTACGGGAACATAATTCATGCACGTGACTGTCACTGCTCATATAATGAAACAGTTCACATTAAAGTGTCAAAAACAGTGTAGTACAAACTACAATTTCTATTCCATCTCCCCTCTCTCTCAAAAAAAGGGAACTGCTCCAAAGCACCATTAGAACTGATGGAAATCTGAGTTGTTACTTACTGTATTCTTTTTAGAGATGGTTTGGTTTGTGGTGGAAAGCCAGAGTGGCAATAGATGAGCTTCTGTAGTGAATATATAATCTTCTATGTCAAAAATCATGTCTTCCTTATCAGCAAACAGCAGATAAAGATATTTAAACATCTCAGCCAGAAAGAAAGAGTCCATTCTACGGAGAAAAACCACAAAGGCCCTTTTAGAAGATATGCACTGCTCTAATCTGTCAGTTAAAAAAAATACTCATTTTGCTCCATCTCTGAAGGCTTCATGACTATTGTTATGGAACTTTAATCCATCTGAATTCCTTTCACTTCAAAGGAAACTATGTTCAATATGATGAATCAATTAATGCTCAGTAGATGGCATTACAGCAAAAACAAGCAAGTCTCTT
>PPHD01020068.1:2321-13818 GCA_002909625.1 Bambusicola thoracicus
CCTGGGCTGCGGGGGGAGCACGGGGCTGCTGGCAGTGCTGTCTGCAGGTGAGTGCCCGGTGTGCGTGGGTCCTGGTTCTGGGCAGCACTCACGGTGGCCCATAGGGTTGCCACATAGATGGAGGGGTTGTGGCTTGTAACGCTGTTTCCGAGCTGCCGGCTGTACTTGTTGGATTTCACACATCAATAAAACTTATATTTATAGCGTACCCTTCGGTTCCTCCCGAGTGGGTGTGGGGTCCGCGCGTGTCGGGGCGCCGGGACGCAGAGATGCGCAAAGCTGTGAGCGCGGGCGGTTCTCCGCAGGCGGCAGCCCGGCTTTCGGCACCACCTCCCGGGATTACAAAAGCAGCTCTGCCCCCGGGCCCGTGGGGAACGCTGCGTGCGTGGCCGAGCGCACGGGTGCGGCGCTGCTCCCGGCCGCCGTGCGGGGGCGAACCGTGCCGTGCCGTGCCGTGCCGGGGCGGTGCTGCAGGAAGTCACCGCCGCCTCGGAGCCCTTCCCGGCCCAGGGAAGCGGAGAGGGGCCGCGCTGCCTCAGCGAGAACCCCGGGGAAGGCGGCGGAAGGTGCCGGCGGAGCAGAGGGAGGGCTGGGAGCCGGGTAAGGCGGGGATGGCAGAAAGCAGCTCGGTGCGAGCCCCGCTCGGCCTCTGCTTGGCTCATCGTTTCCTGCTCGCTGGAGTTTTCTTACCCCCTCCCCCCGTGCCTCAGTTTCCCTGCGAGTCGGGCGTGCGGCGCGTGAGTCGGCGGCGGTACGGCCCCGTCCTGCGGTGGGAGGTTGGGAGGGCAGCGCGTCCTCGAGACGCCCTCGGGATCCCCCCGAGCTGCTCAGCGCCTCGTCCGCAGCTGCAGGACGGCGGGGAGGACCGGGCTTGGCGCTGTTTCGCTATAAAGCTCTTTAAAAAGTCAAGCTCCCTCCTCTCCGGCGCTTTTGCTGTCCGGGATGCGGTGCTATAGCTGAATCCAGGCTGAGGACTTTTGGCCGTGGACCAGGAGGTAACGTTCCTCTGCTCCTCGTGCCCCCACTGAGTCCTGTGGACCTTGGGGGCAGGTAGGCTCACCCCGCAGGTGAGGACATCCTCAGCGCCCTGCTTCTTCTCAGCTGTCCCTTCTCTTTCAGGCAGAAGATGTCCTGGGCCATGCAGTGCCACGGCTGCCTGCCCTGGGGCAGCTGGACACGGCTGTGTGGGTCCCAGCCTGGCTGCAGGGCAGCACGGTGTGTGTACCTCTGTGCCGCTTTGGGGCCAGGTGAGCTGTGACCCCAAACCCACTCTGTTCCCGGGGCTGTGGTGTCCTTGCTGGAAGTCCCTCCCCAGCTCCGCAGCAGAGCCTGTGCAGTCTGCGTGTCACCCCTGCGGGGTGCTGAGCCACTGAGCTCAGAGATGTGAGCTCTGCTGCGCTAGGGGAGGCTTTTGGTGAGTGCAAGAATGCTTCATCCCTGCAGGTGCTGCAGGCAGCTGCTTCCACAGGAAGATCCTTCACGTGGGCAGCACCTCCCTCCCCAGGTATGGTGGGATGTGGGTGGCTGAGCTGCTGCCTCGGGACCCTTGGGGATCTGCAGGCAGAGATGCTGCCAGCAAACTGCCCAGAGCCATCTCCCTGCTGCTCTGAATTCAGCCCTTATGTGGCACTGCCCCATGGTGTCCCCCCACCCTGCCTCTGGGGCTGCTGGCCCCTGCCGATGCTTTCTCTCCTCAAGCAGGAGCTGTGTTCGATACAAGGGAGGGTCTCAGGAGAACCGAGCCCAACGCAGCTCCTCCCACCACGGCCTGGACCATCTCAGGAACGTGGCCTCATCTGGTAAGCTTGGAGCCTCGTGCCGAGGAGGATGGAGGGTCCTGCACAGCTGCTGCCCTGGGCAGTGCAGGGTTCTGCCTCCTCCCTGCATTTTCCCAAACTCCTGCCAGTAAGAAAACATTGTATTGCCAAACACCTTTTTCCTCCCAGATGCTATTAAGAAACACCAGAAAAGCCTGTCTGCATGGTTCAGCAACCAGCCCAACGAAGAGAGGCAATTTGGCCCTTCCTTCTCACTAGACGCCGTCCACGTGGACCCAGTGATCCGGGAGAGCTCCCTGGAGCAGATCCTGAAGCCCTCACCTGACCTAACCATCCAGCACCAGCTCCAGCAGCCCTGCAGGCAGATCATCAGCCTCCAGAACCTCTTTGACGTGGATGCCTGTGGGCGGCAGGTGAAGAACGTGGTGCTGTACGGCACCGTGGGCACAGGGAAGAGCACCCTCATCAAGAAGATGGTGGTGGACTGGTGCCATGGTCTCCTACCCCGCTTTGAGCTGGTCATCCCCTTCTCCTGTGAGGACCTGTCCCATAGTCACGTCCCTATCTCTCTGAGACGCCTCATCACCAAGAAGTACCAGCACCTCCGGGACGTGGTGCCTCTCCTGGGTTCTTCCAACCTCAAGGTGCTTTTCATCCTTAATGGGCTAGAGCGCCTCAACTTGGATTTCCGACTGGCTGGCACTGAGCTGTGCTGTGATGCCAATGAGCCCGTGCCTCCCTCTGCCATCGTGGTCAACCTGCTGCGGAAATACCTCCTGCCAGAGGTCAGTGGCTGTTGGGGTATTGCAGATTAAAGCCTTGTGCTAGCTCTTGTAGCACAGCTTGACTGCTAGCCAACTTGCAGTTTCTACTCCTGGTGGGACTCTCCATGCTGGTTTGTTGCTGGGGAGTATTTGGGAGGCCTGGTAAGATAAAGAAGGTAGCACCTGAGAATCAGTCTGTGGGGTTGTTGCCTTCCAGACTCAGTTTATGTCTAGAAAAGGATGTGGAAAGCTCTTCTGCCCCCTTTGTCTGGACCAGGTTTGAACCAATGCCCTTTGGGCAGCAGCTTCTTGGACCCCAGCTCCTGGGTGCTCCTGGATACGGGTTATAGGATTGGGATCCTGCTGAGGTTAGATCAAAGGCACCTCCAAACTCACCCAGCCCTCTGCTTCCAGGCCAGAATCATCGTCACAACGCGCCCATCTGCGGTGCGCCGGATCCCTGGTAAGTATGTGGGCCGCTATGCAGAGATCTGTGGCTTCTCAGACACCAACCTGCAGAAGCTGTACTTCCAGCTGCGCCTCAGCCAGCCTGGCTGTGATGGAGAGAACAGCGTGGCCAGCCGCTCGGGTGAGCAGGATAACTTGGTGGAGATGCTATCGAGGAACCTGGAGTGCCAAAACCAAATCGCCGCTGCCTGCTTCTTGCCCTCCTACTGCTGGCTGGTGTGCACCATGCTGCACTTCCTCTACTTCACCAGGACGGTGCCTCCCAGCCAGACCCTGAGCGGCATCTACACCAGCTTCCTGCGGCTCAACTTCAGCGGGGAGGTGCTGGACAGCACCGACCCCACCAAAATCTCCATGATGAAGTACGTGGCCAAGACGGTGGGCAAGCTGGCCCACGAAGGGGTGATGTCCCGCAAGACCAGCTTCACAGAGGAGGACCTGCAGCAGTGCTTTGAGGTGGAGATGAAGACGGAAAGCGAGCTCAACCAGCTGGAGGTCTTTCGCAGCGATGTCTTCCGCTTCTTCCTCACGCCGTGCGTGCAGCCAGGCAAGGAGCACACCTTCGTCTTCACCATCCCTGCAATGCAGGAGTACCTGGCGGCCCTGTACGTGGTGCTGGGCGAGAAGAAGACCCTGGTGCAGAAAGTGGGGAAGGAGGTGTCGGAGATCATCGGGAAGGTGAGCGAAGATGCCGCCGTGGTGCTGAGCATCATCTCCAAAGTGCTCCCCCTGCGCTTCCTGCCCGTGCTCTTCAACCTGCTCAAAATGTTCCCTCGCTTCTTCTCGCGGCTGAGCGGGAAGGGCCGGGACACCATTGCCCGCACCATGGCGGAGGAGCTGTTCAAAGAGGAGGATTACTACAACGACGACGTCTTGGATCAAATCAATTCCAGCATCTTGGGCGTGGAGGGCCCCATGCGGCACCCTGATGAGGCCGCTGACGATGAAGTCTTTGAGCTCTTCCCCATCTTCATGGGTGGGATCCTGTCCCGCCGCAACCGCGCCATCCTGGAGCAGCTGGGCTGCTCCATCAAGAACCTGGCGGCCTTTGAGATCGCCAAGGCTATGAAGAAGACTGTCATCAGGAACAGCCGCAAAGGGCTGCCCCCCTCCGAGCTCATGGACTACCTCTTCTTCCTGCACGAGTTCCAGAATGAGCGCTTCACAGCTGAGGCCATCCGCTCCCTCCGGACCGTCAACCTCTCCTCTGTCAAGATGACCCCTCTCAAGTGCTCTGTTCTGGCTTCTGTCATGGGCAGCACGAGCCACGAGGTGGAGGAGCTGAATCTGACCTCCTGCAACCTCGACACCAGCAGCCTGAGGACTCTTTTCCCCGTCCTGCTGCGGTGCAAGTTTCTCCAGTGAGTACCCCCTGCTGCTGCCCCTGGGCGCTGTGCCCATCGCAGGGATGCGCTGGGAGCCACGGTGAAGGCATGGCGTGCCTTTGTTTACAGTCATTGCGTGCCACGGGGAGGGACTACAGCTTCCGACATGCACTGCTCCACCAGCAGCCCTGCTCGGGCACTGCGCGCTGGGACTTGCAGTCCCATCGCCCCCTCCTTAGGGCAGCGGTCTGCGCCTGGCACTGCAGGCTGGAATGCGGCACCCTGCCCTTGCTCAGCATCCGGAGCCGCATAGCGTCGCTTCGTAGCTCGCTCAGGGCAGGAGATGCGCAGCCCAGATTGTCCGGGTCCGTTTGTAGAGCTGCAGTCTGCTCATTGCCCAGGGGGTGGCGAGCCGCGCTCGGCAGAGATGGACGCAGCTGTGCAGCTGGGCTGTGCAGTGCTTCCTTCCTGTGGATGCTCTGGAGGGCTCAGTGGGGTCCTGCTCCCTCCTGAGACCCTCAGCCCCCCCAGCGGCACCCGGATCCCCCTCCCCTCCCTCACTTCTGCTGGTGCTGGCTCTGCTGGCTGATGCTACCTGTCCACGGGGGTGGCTGCTGTGGGCCTGCTTGTGGAGACGGAGCCCTGGGTGACCTTGTATGGGGAACCCAGGTAGGCCGGTGGTGGGGTGGGTGGGGTGAATGGCCCTACGGCTGATGCCTCGGTCCTACCACCACCCCCTTCTTTTGCTCTGCACCAGTCTGCAGCTCAACAGCCTGGGCCCTGATGCCTGCAAGGAGATCCGCGACCTGCTCCTGCACGACAAGTGTGCAGTGAGCAACCTGCGGTGAGTACTGCCCCATCCTCACCCCGAACCCCACTGCACGCTGCAGGCAGCACCCTGACCTCACATCCCTGCAGGCTGGGGAACAACCCCATAGGTGAGCAGGGGGCACAGTACCTGGCCGAGGCGCTGGCAGGCAACCGCTCGCTGACCCACCTGTCCCTGCTGCACACTGCGCTGGGAGACCGTGGCGTGGAGCTGATCGCCCAGCACCTGGCTGAGAACCAGCAGCTCCAGGAGCTCAACCTGGGCTACAACTCCCTGACGGACACGGCCGCCCTGCGTGTGGTGGAGGTGGCCAAAAAGCACGCGACGCTGGACAAAGTGCAGTGAGTTCACCCCGTCCCTTTCCTTCGCTCTTGCGAGGGACGCTGCGAGTCAGCATCCCTCCCTGCGGCAGCAAGCTCCTGCATCCCTCCTCCCAGCCCTCAGCATCTCCTTTTATCCCATAGTTTATATTTCAACGACATCAGTGAGGATGGCAAGCGGGCACTCGACAGCCTGCGCATGGACCGGGACGGCGTCAGGGCGCTGGTCTTCCTCACAGCAGGCACTGACGTCTCTGATTACTGGTCCAGCATCCTGAACGTGGTGCACAAGAATCTGCCTTTCTGGGACCGCGAGAGGGTTCGGCAGCACCTGACCATCATCCTGCAGGACCTGGAGAGCAGCCGGAGGCAGACGGTCAACCCCTGGAGGAAAGCCAAGTTCCTACGGGTGGAGAGTGAGGTGAAGAAGATGCTGGGGAAACTCCAGCATGGGACCCTTTGAGCTGCTGGAGGGCACAGCGCCTCACCGGCGCCCTTATCCCAGCGGAGATGCCCAGCGGTTGGGTGCTGCCGAAGCTGTTGAAGGTGCTGGGTATGTGGGGCCAGGCTGAAACATGGCACAAAGCCCAGAAGTAAATGGGACTCGTCTTCTGGGCTTGGACTCAAGCTTGCTTGTGAAACCCTTGGTAGCATTAAAGTGCACCGCTTTGTTTCCTGGTGTCCGTCTTCCCCATGGTGGGACACCCAGGGGCTGTTCCCGAGCCTCAGGTGCTGGTTGAGCTCCCAGCACTGCTGGGTGAGGGCTGGCACTGCCAGGGCTGGGAGGGCAGGGGAAACTCAGGGCTGTTTAACCATTAAACATGGGGCGTCTTGGAGAAGGCGGGGACGCCATGCTTCCCTGCCACTTCACCCTGTACCTTGCTCCCTCGAATTCGCTGCAGCCATGAAGCAAACGGAAGGTATGTGCTGGGGCTGCAGGGCTTTGTCCCGCAGAGATCCTTCCCCGTGTGCGTGTCTCCAGGCTCTGCTTCTTCATGGAGCAAAGCAGTGTCAGAGGCACGGAAAGGAGCTGCGGGCACCCAGGAAAATGCCTATGGGCTGAGGGGGGGCGTTGGCAGGAATGCCCTCTCCAAGGGTTTGGTGGTGGTGGAGGGTTTC
The DNA here is from genome assembly GCA_002909625.1 of Bambusicola thoracicus. Taxonomy (NCBI): domain Eukaryota; kingdom Metazoa; phylum Chordata; class Aves; order Galliformes; family Phasianidae; genus Bambusicola; species Bambusicola thoracicus. The sequence continues at coordinate 8,925 of PPHD01020068.1, forward strand.
TGGGGAGGTGTGCAGGGGAATGCTGCTGTCTCTGTCTCTGGGGCCCTGGTTACTCCCCTCACCCCCACCCCAAAGTCCTGAGGGGCTGTGCAGATACTGCACACCGTGTGAACAGATGAGCCCTGAGCACCCAGCTCTGCTCCCAGCTCCCTACCCTCTGCGCTGACCTCTCCTCTCCCTCTGCAGGGCTCGAGGGCGACAAAGCATCCATCATGTAAGTGCTGTGCTCCCCCCTGGCCCCACAGCTGGGCAGTGCTGGGGTGGTGTGGGCTGTGACTGTCAGTCCCAGGAATGTTTTTCACAACAAAATTGTTATAGGGGCAATCCCAAAGTGACGTCCCTCTGTGGTTTCCCCTAGGGAAGAGGAGGCACTGCAGCTGTGGCCCCAGCAGGAATGGGGCTCCTGTGGGGGGGCAGAGGAAGGTGATGGAGCTGCTCTAATGTGGCCTCTCCTACCCTTTATCATTGCAGAAAATTTGAATTTAACCCCAAAGATGGGATTGACAACCCTGCCCTGTCACTGGCTGAGGACATTGGTAAATATGGGGGTTTCCGCCGTCAGCATGGGGTCAGGCAGCTGTGGTCACCCCCAGGCACTGCGGGGAGGTGAATGCTTAGAGAGGGATGGGGAGACCATGGCTCTGTCAGCATCCCTGCTGCCCTGCTCACGGGCCGTGTCCCCATGCAGACGGTGAGGCCACGGGGGAACCTCGCTTCTACCTGCTGAGCAAGGGCAGCACGGAGACCTTCGGCTTCTGCCTGCATGAGGAGCTGGGCTGCCAGGGCCACGTTATCCGGCAGGTCGAGCTGGGGGGGCTGGCCCAGCGCCGGGGGCTGCAGGACGGGGATCGGCTCCTCCAGGTGAACGGCCACTTTGTGGACCACATGGAGCACCAGCGGGTAAGCCGCGAGCATCCTGGGAATGTGGGAACACCTGGGTACCGCCGGCTGGGCACAGAGGCAGTGCAGGATGCTGGCCTCACTGGAGGAGAGCTGTGCTCGGGGTCTGCAGCCTGGCTCCTTGCAGGTGGTGCAGAAGATCAAGGCCAGCGGGAACCAGGTCCTGCTTGCAGTGCTGGATGGCGACTCCTACGAAGCAGCCAAAGCGCTGGGCAGAGATCTGTCCCAAATGCTGCCCGCTGACATCCGCCCGCGCCTTTGCCACATCACGCGGGACAAAAGCGGCTTTGGTTTCAGCGTGTCGGGGCCGGAAGGTAGGGGGGCAGCCGGCACTGCCAGCCCGCAGCATCGCCCCACTTGGAGCATCGCCCTGCTCGCTGCAGCCTTCTCCTCTTGCAGGAGTCAAGGGCACGTTCCAGCTGTCAGTGCGGCAGGACGGGCCGGCAGAAAGAGCTGGAGTGCCATCGGGCTCCTGGCTCCTGGAGCTGAATGGGCACAGCGTCAGGAGCTGCTCGCACAGCCAGCTCGCCCGAAAGGTGTGTGTGTGCTCCGGTGCTGGGCTCGTGGCTGGGGCTGGTCGTGGGGCTGAGCATCATGCGTGTCTCCTCCAGCTCAAGCAGAGTGGCAGCAAGGTGACACTGCTGGTGGCGTCCGGCCCAGTGGAGGAGTTTTACCGCCTGCGGGGACTGCAGGCGACAGCTGCCCTGGCGGACACCTCCTGGCTGCCCTTCAAGGCTCGGGAGCTGCACATGGTGAAAGGTGATGCTGGCTATGGGTTCTTGCTCAAGGAGGATGACTATGGCTCGGGGGATGTAGGTAAGGGAGCTGATCCCACCTGCACTCGGGGGCAGCAGTGCTGGGATGCCCTCTGAATGCCTTGGTGAGCATCTCTTCTCCCTCGTCCCCGCAGGCCAGTTCCTATGGGACATAGACGCAGGGTTGCCGGCTGAGCAGGCAGGGATGAAGGAAGGGGACCGTGTCCTGGCTGTGAACGGTGAGAGCATCGAGGGGTTGGACCACCAGGAGACTGTGCTGCGGATCCGTGCCCACAAGGAGCAGGTGACAATGCTGGTCATTGACCCCGCCAGCGATGCGTTCTACCGCTCGGTACGTGCTGGGGAATGAATGCACAGTCTGCAAGGGGGATCCCTCACCCTCAGCCCTCCATAGTGAGGTCCCCTCCAAGACCTCCGGCTTGCCAAGGAGCTCCAGGAGTTGCATGGCTCACCCATGATGCTCTTGCAGATAGGGCTGTCCCCTCTGCTGTTCCTCGATGACGGTGACCCTGCCTTGGGCTCCTGCACGCCCTCCCTGCCCTCTCCCAGCGACTCCCCTGGGCTCTGTCACATCGATGTGGGACCAAAGGGACCTGGCTCCTGGCTGATGGCTGCTGCCAACAGCATAACCATCACACAGGTAAAACCACTTTCCCCACGCTGCTCCGAGTCTGGCATCCTCCTGCCCTGTGCCCTCTGTGCTGAACCCCTGGCACCATGGGGCTGGTGGGAGTGTGCTGCCTACCTGTCCCTGCTGTGTCCCTGTAGAGCCCATGCAGAGAGGAGCAGAAGCGGTTGCGCCATGCATTCTAGCAGCCTGGAGCACCCTGCCTCCAGCCAGGATCCCGTGCAGCGCTGCTGATGTACCCAGAGAACAAAATGATTGTCATTATGGACAGCGCTGCATCTCTGCTCCTGGATTTAGGACTGTCAGCATCACACCTACCAGAGACTCATCTCCACTGGCCAAGGTTGGCCTCAAGCTTTTACTGAATGTAGTGGTAACCCGAAGACAGACCCACACCTCCAGGGGTATCTGAGGACATAATGCTCAGCTCCAGGCTCTGGATTGCTCCCAGGAGAGCCAAGGCAGTGCCCTCTGTGCCATGACCCAGGGGGCTGGACTTTGGGCCAAGGGGAAAAGGGTGCTGGAGGAACCCCGCAGCTCTCATCTGGGCTCAGGTCTGCCCTGCATGGACATCTCCCTCGTGCTCCTCCTCTGCGAACTGCTGGGTGGTACCTGCACCCATCACAGCACTGTTCCCATGTCACCGCTTTGGAGAGTGATTAAAGGACAAATCCATGCCGCCGTTCACGTGAGTGGTGTGCTGGGGGGTCTGTCACTCAGCAGCATGTCCCAGGGACAGACAGAATGCTGGGGCAGCTGTGCTGATAGAGGCTGAGAGTCTGTCCTCTCCTGGGGGACCCTGAGTGCTATATCTCCAGGGGGTTGAGGCCGAACTCCTTCAGGCGCTGCTTGTGCTCCAGGCAGATGGTTGTGCCTTCCTCCTCCCAGTGCTGCCTGGCATCTGCCATCTTGGCCAGCACCAGGTCCAGGCTATCCTAGTTGGGGGAGAGGGTGGTAAGGAGGGGGAACTGTGCTGAGGGGAGCCACCTGCAGCCGCGTCCCCACTCACGTGGAAGATCTTCTCATACTCCCTCTGCATGATGTCCATTCTGCCCTGCAGCTGGGCGATGGTCCTGTCCCTCTCTGCAAGTGCTTTGGTGGCAGCCTGCTGGATATGCTGGCTCTCCTGCAGCCTGGTGGCTGTGGGGTGTTGGGGACAAAGGCAGGGGACACTGAGTGTGTGGGCACTGTGAATGGAGCATGGAGGATGCGGCACAGCCCCCACCCCAGGGTTTGGGATGGGGTGGGATCACAGCATCCCCTTTGCAATCAGTAACCCAAGCTCAGGGATGCGCTGGGAATAGGGTCAAGCTTTGCCTTCAGCTGCTGCTTGGCAGACAGCACAGGGTGAATATCTCCTGTTTCCCCTTGCCCCCCGGAAGCATGCTTTCCTGCCCTGGAGTGAACAAACCCATCCTCACCCCACTAGTGACAGGCAGAGATGCCAGGGCCATACCCGGCTGTTCCTGCAGGCTTTTTACTTTTGCCTCCAAGCGCTGGCTGTGTGCTGCCGTCTGCTTCTGCAGCTCCTTGTATTGCCGGGTCATTTCTGGGCGCCAAGGAGAGGAGAAGGGGACAAATGGTGACAATAGGAGGGACAAGCAGTCAGTCCCTGTGTTGGGAACCCAGGACCTGTGGCCAGGCAGGGCTCCAGCAAGTGGGAATTGAGGGTTTCTCTTGCAGGCTGCGCACCTGGAGTGGCCATGCCCCCTATCCCTGTCCCACTGGGCTGGGGCAGGGGCAGGAGGGAGCCCTGGGGAGGGGGGTGGAAAGTTAGTTCAACCTCTGCTGAGCGTGGGAGAGTGAAAATGAGCACGGAGTTTTGCATGTGGCAAAGACCGCAAACCTCTGGCTGAGGTTTTACCTCTGCTAAAACCATCTCCTTCTCAAACACTGAAGGAAGCGGCGAGGCAGTGACTTCTGCAGGCTGTGGTCTGCTCTGTGTCTGAGCACAGTAGCTGGGGTGCAGTGAGCGCACAGCCAGAGCCTTGGCATGCCAATGGCATGGCTGCTTTGGGCCTGAGCAGAACAGGACGATGGGAGAGATGGGGTGAGCTTGGCTGGCACCCCTGGCTGGCACTGAGGTGTGGGATTCCTGTGCCTGCCCCTTCCCACCCCATCCGTTACCTTCGTGCATGTCTCGCTTGTCATCCTGTGCCTGTTCCAGTGCCTGCTCCAGATCCCACAGCCTCCGCTGGAGCCTTTCACTGTCAGCCCTTGCCTGCCAGGCCACGTCCCTCCAGTGACCTGCAAGACAGAGTGTTGCTGGGGGGGCATCGTGCTGCTGGGGGTGACCCACTGGGATCCAGCCCTTGGAGCACACTGGAGCCTGTGGCTGTATCCAAACCATAGGGCGAGATGCCCTGTCCAGCACTTTGGTCCAGCACTGCATCTTTCCTCGCTTTTCCCTCCTCCCAAGCATGCCTCTGGCTCCTCCCCATCTTACCTGGGTGCTCTTGCAGCCTGTCAGCCTCCAGCGCTGCTCTCCTGGATGTGGCTGCAGCTTGGCTTTCTGCTGCCAGAGGGGAGGAAGAAGGGACGGAGTCAGGAGTAGCTGGGTGGTGGGGCTTGGCCCAGGGATACTGGGAGC
>PPHD01020069.1:0-13818 GCA_002909625.1 Bambusicola thoracicus
CAAAAAAATAAAATAAATAAATAAATAAATAAATAAATAAATAATAATAATAAACCCCCCAAAATGTGTAATACTTGTAACTCAACCCATTGTCTCGTATCATTTTCTGAAGTTTGAAAATATTCTATTTCCAAGGGAGGTGCATATTTAGACTTAGCAAACAGCCCATCCTGAGCCTTGTATTTTCTGTCTGGCCATGGGTGACCATCTGTTTCTGGGAACACAGGACATATTACAGACCTGAATCTGCTGGAAAAAATGCCAGTTTCTCAGAACGTTTGAATTTTAGCCTTATGCATATTCCACAGTTCAATATTGGTTGTTGATTGTTTGGAGAAAAGAACAATCATTCTGCAATATCATCTAGCAAATCAACATTAGGTGCTAGAATATATTAAGAGTTATAATGAATTAAGACTCTGAGGTATGAATAATTGTAATCGAGGTTAATGGTGATTATGACTCAGGAAATGTGTATTCCAGGCACACTGTTGGTTCTCTTTTTAATGATGTCTATGACAATAGAAACAATATTATTACCCTGATAGCTCTCGCAAACACAACAAGAATCTCACGTCTGGCAAAGAAATTATATATCTCCTGTTTCTCATATAGTTCCTTTTTAGCTGAAGAGAAAAGCTTAGTTCTAGTCTAATTTTATTTGCTCTGACTTTCTCTTCTGAGAAGAAATAGAAATGGCAAGACCTGAGGTATTTTTTCCTGTGAACATGGATGATACTTTGCCTCATATTTCATGTGTGTAGTGTGTAGGGAATCCAACATCCTCTCCATCAACATGCAAAGCAAGGTTTTTTTGTTTATTTCTCCCTCCTTCTCCTTGCAAGGCTGAGACTAAAGGATAGCATTATTTAAAAAAAATAATCCCTTGGATTTCATTCTACAGCATTATTTCAATAGATCCAGTCACGTACTCAAAATCTTCACCCAAACCTGATATTCTCGGGAATTCATTATGAACTATGGGATCATATGCTAGCTCCCTACAGCTCTGTGTTGCTCCCAACAGCGATTTTTTGACCCTCTGTTAGGAATTTGCTAGACTTAGCTGAACCTGCAGCTATTATCAGGGTTTTAGCAACCTCATTCTTTGAGCTAGACATTAACGTGAGGAAGATGTCAGCCACTTGGGAAGAGCAGTGACCTCTGTGTTCACATATCTAAGTGCCTCAGTGCATAATAAAGCACTTTGCCTTCAAACTACCTTCCCCCCCCACACCATGCACTTCCTCTCTCTCAAGTGCCAATGAGGGCATCTCTGAGGCAGCAAGTCTCTAGCTTGCATTAAAGCAATTCAGTCTCCTGTCACTAATGGAATAGAAACAGCCAAGCATAGGCCCCTTCTGTTCTGTCACAAAAGCATAGGCAGTGAGTATGCTGGTAGAAATTACCATAATCACATATTGCTGAGCCAAGAATAACAGAAACTCTCCCTTTTACATCACATCTGACTTTAATATAAGCAGCTCATGTTTCTATGGGGATTATACATTGTTTAGTCTCCAGCAGAAAGCTGATCTTTAAGTAAACAGTAACCAGAAAAATGTCAATCAGCTTTGTAATAAAATAGTGCATGACAACTCAGATCAGGAAATTCAGTGTTACTTATTAAGAATACCAGTCTACTTTTTCATGAATCCTCTTGTTCATAAAGTGGTAATTGAATTAAATGTGTTGTGCCATCACAAATGATCACCAGTAAATGCAAGAAGTAGAAGCTGCACCAAATTAAAGGCCATATGTTTCCCAAATGTAGGTACACTTAAATGTAAGTGTAAGAATTCACTGACATACTTTTATGAGAGCACATAATCATTCCCACAGGTAAACAGCACTGAAATATGTCTGCAAAATATTTTGCAACTCTAGATCCTATGAACTTAGGATAAAACAGCTAATCAGAGAGCTATTTTGTAACACTCACCATTACTCAATACAAATCAAATCCTAGCTGGTCTTTAACAGGATTCGGAGAGTTTCTCTCCCTTCTTGACTCCAGTGAGAGCAAGAAGCTTTGAACACAGACTACCGTCATTGCAGCTGTGGGGCTGTGGATGCAAGCGTGGGCAAAGCAGGTTAGAAGGAAGGCAGGTGGGAAAATCATTAGTTCTAAGTCCAAGGACACTGTGTGGGCAGTAGGAAAAGGGCTGGTCGTTAAAAGGAGGAGAATGAGTGAGGTCTAGACCTGGCCTGGATTTTATCATAAAAGCATTAATGACAAGCCATTTTACCCATAGCCTTCTTTTTTAGTACTTTTCTGCTTAACGCTGCAGGGTTCACATCTCTCACACCTATGCAATAAACAAACAAACAAACAAATAAATAAATACTGATATATTATTTCAGCCTACTGGTCTGTGTGCACCAGTTAGACTAGTAAAATCTTAAATTCCTATTCAGCTTACTTTATTTAGGAAAGTCCCTACAAACTCTCCCAGCAAATAACTGTGAAGTTGTCAATATAAGTTACATCGATGCTAGACGACCTTGTCACAAGGGTAGAAACAGAACTGCCCTCGTTGGTTCTTTCTGTGGCCATAGGTGAGGAGGAAGCACCTACTTCATCAGCCAAGATGGAGGGGAGAGGGACAGCAAGAGGTCAGACCTCATCTGGCCAACAGTTGAACTCATATACTAGTAAAAGAGCCAAATCATCCAGCTGCTTAAAGATGAGAATAAAGCTGAGTAACTGCCTCGCTGGGACCCAAAATATCCCTTCAACATTATTATTTAGCATAGATCATATTTACAGGGCCCATGAACCCATGATTTAGAGGTGGTAGGAGAATGAGGAGCACCAAAGGATTTGCCACAGGTAAGTGATAATTTTTGGCAGAGAACATATATTTTGTTTGAGCTCCGATAACAGAGGACAGAGCTCCTATTAGTATATTCTCCTAGCAGGTAATGAGGCATTCAGAATTATTTCTGCAATCCATGCAGAACACAGGAATATCCTGATTTTAAGAAACTTATATAAGGCAAAAGGATGCATCTCTATATCTTAAATTCTGAAGCTTGTGAAAGTAAAGATAAAATGGAATTTCTCTTTTTCAGGTGTCAGGATGCAGCTCTGCTTAGGTCTCTCACTGAAGCTACTCCAGATCCGTGTTGCTTTACTCACTCCCTCTGAGACATGAGTAATCCTCCCTGCAAAATATTCTTTGCATTCAAAAAACAAACAAACAAACAAACAAAAAACTATTTTTACTAAAGATTTTCCTTGATTTAATAAACTATCCTCAGTGCAACTCTCTGAATGCTGCATTTTAAATGGCTCTTGGAGCGTGTCTTTTCAGAGTAGTGTCTTCAGCTTTGCAACATAAAATTAAAACTTGTCAAACATTACTAAAATTACAAATTAGGTACACTGGGTTCAGTGGCACTCAGGAGGCCAACACTGCTGTCTGTAACTTCCGAAGTTAAGCCAGGAAGGAAATCTGCTGTTTCACCCTCACGGAGAGCAAGACAGTCTCATGTTGTGTCTGGGTCTTGGAAATGAGAGTCAGGATGTTACGGGACTGTGCTGAAAAGAAATTAAACCTCACATATAGATCATTCTCCCAAAGAGAGCATCTTTTTGCTTTATAGAAAATCTTGCAGTTAAATTCAGACTGAAACACTTCTGAGCTAAACAACTCCTCACTATTGAAACTACATCACATGAAGCGACCACCTACCTACAGACTATTTAAATGATTAATTGCTACACAGACTTTATGGGGGCTTACAGGAGTAGATATGCTTGGAAGAAGTATTATCACGTAAAAGGATATGTAGAAGATTGTACCATTTATTAGCAAATTAATGTACACTATTTCCATGCAATTACAATGCAATTCATATAATGCAAACAGTAAAATTTTATAGCTTATGAATGCTAGTATCAGCTTTCATTTCACATTCCATTTTTGCAGAGGTCTCTGCAGTATGAAGGTGTTGCAAATAGGAACGTGGGGTAGAATTTCTACTTCTAGTAGGAGCTATTAAATTCTTTATGGGCCTGCTCTGCAATTGTTTTTCAAGTTTTTCACTTCAGAACTATTGGTCAGTGAAGGAGAACGCTAGTCTTTTACTTGAGTGAATGAGAGGCTGAGGTAATCACGTTGCATGGTTTATCAAGACTGACATAGTATCATTCATTCATCATCTCATCATTGCTCAATTCTATTTGTCAACAATTCTCATTTAGGAGATTGTGCAAATGGGACATATGGAATTTGCTATGACTGTGAAGACTATTTTAAGCTTTGCTACTGCACTGCCAAGTATTTCCAGTGTGACACCTTCACCAGTTGACACCTTCTATGAAACACTAAACTGAAAAACAAGCTCAATCATTTATGTTATTCCAGTTCAACTTTATCTAGGATCTCTTTGCATGAGAAACTCACAGGTCAGCCATTTTCCCCATGGACTTTTTGTGGCAAAAAAATAAAAATAAAAATAAATCAAGTCTTTAAGGCTTTCTGGAGATAAAATGGCTGAGAAATTTATTTCACCTGGTAGAAACTGACATTTGCTTTCTAACAGTTCCTCAGATGAAAGGAACATATTTTCAGCTGTCCAGGTAGAAATGTACCTGCTTGGTGATACTTACATGTGGTCTAAGTCACTCTGTTAAGAAGTCTTGGCACAACCACCATGTGAAAACTTTTTTGAAGTCAATACTTGTTGTGTAGACATTCTTCTTGGTTCCAGAAACCTTGTCCCATTGATAAACATGTGAAAAGTCTTACCCACATTCACATGATAAAGAAAATATTTAATGGGCTGAACCAGAGCAAAGAGCGATCCAGAAGGTAATATTCGGTTCAAGTAGAAGAGCAGGGTGTCTACAGGGTGTGTCTTTTGGTTTCCAATCAGTAGCACTCTCAAGATTTTGAAGGCAGAGGCTGCATCAAGAAGATGCATTGGACCTCCTTTGAAACTCGAGGACCAACAGAAGTCCTGCTTCAAGAAGTCCTTCTGCTTGTTTGTTCACCACCTGCCTGCAGAATAAAATCCTCGAGACTGAGGTTATGTCAAGCAGCAGGAGATGAAAATAAATTATTTGGTCAAGAAAAATAGTGCAAATGACCCAAGAACAAATGTCATCCTGATTGATGTGGCAGAAAACCAGCAATTTTATCAATCTTTCTGTATACTTCACCTAATACAGAAGGAAGTTATCATCTACTACTAGCAGAGTACTGGCAAAAGAGCCTTAAAAAGCATTTGGCCTCACAATTATTTGTCTCAAAAGAATATGGTGTATAATCTTGTGAAGAGAAATTTGGTGACCGTTCACTTTTGCTTTTGCAAATAGAATAGCATCAATCGTTTTCCCATTCTCTCAGAAAATTATTTTTTTGCAATACATGACCAATGACAGTGTTATAGCTAATATTCTTTCCTACAATCCATCATATTAAACAGAAATATTTAATTATGATGTTTAATAACCCATGATTTATTGTTAAGTATTTTTTCATGACATTAATTCTTAATTCCTACATTAATTATATCATTCCTACATGAATTATAATCATACATTTTATCTACTGAAAATAGATCTGTCCCTTGTTGTAGGACAGCTGTTCTGTATTCTCACATTTCCTCTCTAAAAAAAATGTGTTTGCCTGTAAAAAAAAAAAAAAAAAAAAAAAAGCAAAACCACTTTCAGTGTATTTGTAACTGTAGCTGTTCTTCTGAAAGATTTTGCTATCTGAAAGAAAAGCTTCTACCCGGAGTTTCCACATTTAGCTTTATACAGACATTTGAAAATAACAGTACAATAGTTCAGAGGTGTTCCTTAAGAAATCAAAGTGCTTCTGCAGGAGAAAAAACTACTATCAACTGCACATGCATTTGTAAGTTGTTAGATAGGACTGGGTATTTAATGACTGTGACCAGATGGTATCTCAGTACTAATGTACCTTTAGTATTGTAGTCTTAATTATAGCACCTTAACCTTTAATATTTAATGATACAGAGTTTGGATTTTTAGAGATAGATAAATATTTCAAGAGTTATTGAAATAACCTTGCATTTTAAACTATCCATAACATTTACACTAAACACATTTTTCCTAGAGTGGCAGAAAAAAAATGCCGTGAGAAGATGACTCAATCTCTCTCAAAATGATGGATTTTTTGAAGGCTGACAGAAATCTCAGCAAAGTCCTTTAAACTTATCCCAGAATATTTAGTGGCTGTTAGAACATGTTCTAAATACTTAACTACAATAAGAATTATTTTGGTTAGCATGTCAAGTTTAAAATGCCAGTTGATATGTGCCCTTAGATTACATCAATATTGCATAGTTCTACTGCCTATCCATCTATGAATAAATCTTATTCTGCATTTAAGCTTATTCAGCAAATCCCTCTATTTCTTTTTTCTTTTCAAGTGGTGCAAGGGTGTTAAATGTCAGTCAGAACACTTGAGAATGTAGACTAACATGTATAAACCCATACGTATGAATAAAATATTACTGTGTATTCATTATTTTGGCATACCACAGGGTGGTTTTAGTGAAAATATGAATGAACTCTAATGACAGAATAAGCAAAGATGGCTCCTTTAAATTGAGTCATTCACTTAATTTTATTGAGCATCCTTTGATAATTAAACAACTATTAGTAATTCACCCATGAGAAGAAAAATCCACTGCTTTGGTTGTTTCTTTGTGTAAACTGGAGTATAAGTAACTCCAGTTTCTTCAGAAATAAAGGTCCTTGAAATGATCTTACTTATTACAGCCATGTAGTGTATGCTTTTATGACTAGATTTGTTCTATGTGCATCATTGTTCCACATATGTTCATATTAATATTTGTGTTCTATTTCATGACTTTATTCACATTGATTAAAAGTTTATGATGACTATTCCCACAAATACGACTTTCTGCAGAGCAAGCTTCTCTTATCCTGCAGTGAACCTGACTAGTTTTCAGTCATGTCAGGTATTCTGTGATACAAATTAAAAACGTAATACTCATTTGCTTTGTTACCTTGCTACTTAATATTATTGTATTTTTTTTAATGTCATGCAAGGTATGTGTAGATAGTATAAATGTGTAAGATGTGCATAGATTCTATTTCAATATAATAAATACATTCATTTACCTTTTATTAATGAAAATTGTCCTACTAAGAATTTCTGGCTCCTCTGTTAATTCTTTGTATGCTTCTAGACATTTTTTGTTTGCTTGTTAAATATGCACATCTTCCATTTAACTTTCAGAAATCATCATATATAATTTAGAGTGCTTTTCTCTTGAGTCAGAAACAGATTTACTGACCACTCCATTATAAAACTAGTACCACATTTAATTAGGAAATTATTTCTGTTTGTTGGCATGGTGTTTTATATAAGCACCATCTGGAATTGTAGAGCTCCTCTTTGAGAATCTATCTAAAAATGTTTTATCTGGCATTACAAAATTTATGACTACAATAAATGGATTGCAGGAGTCATTAAAAGACTGTAGATTTCAAAGCTGTGAATGCACTCACACAGTAGTGCACGCAGTATGTTTTTGGGAAACATAACAACACTTTCTCTAAAATCATTCTTGAGCTTTTTCTCTCAAGTTTAAAATTGTTAGCTGTTACAACTGTAAAAGGTCTATTAGTCTATCAGAAGGAATATATTGGGACAATCCAGATCATTTTTTGATGAGGGGAAGATTTAGTTTGGCTGCAGGATGAGAAAAGAAAGTACTTTTTGTACAAGCTGAATAAATTTCTTTCAAAACATTCTCTTCTTGGAAGAAGACTGATTCAGACATATACCTATAAGTATATTTAATTGTGTACCTTATCACGTGTAAGTGATAAAGCTGTCAAACAGTGAATGCTGTGGTTGTGACCCAGCAGAGAGATTAATCGTGTATATCTTGCTTGGACTGTGCGTTAAATGTCTACATCATCAGTGTCATTTATTTTAATGGGACGTTTGTTTGTTTAAAATCAGTTAAAATTAGAAGGTAAGTCTGCTAATAGGATTGATAACATCAGTGGAGTTAAACCTGGCTTAGAGAAATGTATGTGTTCATTGAGTTGGCTGAATCAGATTCAGTGTATGAAACTGAGCCCTTTCATACTTAAATAAGGAACATATTTTGCCAGTGTCTTTTGAGGGATTGTGACCATGTTAGTATTACTACATTTAGAGATTTTCATATTTGTGTGATATAGGAAAACCTGCCATTTGCAGAAGATTCCCCCACAGTAGAAGATGCCATTATAATATAATTGATTTTTCTCTATAGGAGAGGTCCAATGTTAATAATATTTTTATATTTTTATTCCAAAATGATTTTTTTTCCTTTCAGCAATAGAAATGCTGTTTTCAAAGTGCAAGTGTGTTTACAGCTTGACAATAGCGTTAAACTATTTCCCACCTTTCTTATAGCTAAATTTTTACAGTTGTGTGACAGTGTAAGTCTTTGTTCTGCCCTTGCTGTGACAGAGACAATCTTCCAAGCAATAATTTGAGAGAGAGATAAAGAGAGGAGAAATGCTGTCTATTATTTGGAGTTGGGCCATGGAGGTACAACAGTGGCTTCCTGTGCTGTGGCTGCTGGCCTTGCCTCTTGCTTCCACTCTTGAGGCAGCTGGGCACAAAACTAACAGAGGAGAAAAAAGGAAAAGTAAAGAACTAGGCAGGGTGCAAGACTTAAAGTCAATAAACTAAGGCAGTGCTTTGAATGCTGCAGTTTCTGATCTCCTGATGGTAAGGGAAACCATCAATTTAACAGATATGATGATAGCTAGTATTGAGTCACTGCTCTAACAACTGTGCTGTATACTTGAGCACAACCAAGGCAAAACAAGTATTTCCTGGAAACCTAAGAAGACTTACCACGAGATATCTCAGCTATTAAAAATATCCCTGAACAAGCTGACAGCTGAGTAACGACTTTACAGCCAAACCAAAAGAGATGGCTCAGGGCTCCACAGAAAATACAGAAACATATAAAAGCAGGTTTCACATAATGACTGAAAGCGAAGGGAAGCCCAGCACTTCTGCTGATAATTTTTGCCAATATAAATTGATTTCTTTCAAAAAAGCTTTCCTTTTAAGTGAGGCTGTACCCCAAGAAAAAAACAATCTCAGCACCGTGGATTCTGAAGTACGTACGCCTCCTCAAGCATCTGCACCCATGGTATTACTGAAGGGCTGGTTATAAAGTTACCAATGTAATTCTTCCTCTGGGAGAAAATTCCCCGTGTAAATAAATGCACACAGTAAGTTTCCTACCAGGCAAATGCCCAAATCCCTCAATCCAGGCCAAGTGTTAACTTGACTTTTTGTTTCACAATAAGTTGAGAGGTCTTTCATTAGAAGTACTGAGCCTCTTCTCCAACTTAAGTGGTTACTGAATGTAAACAAATTGACTCAATTTCATAACAACATATTTGATTTTAAAGGCAATTTTCTATCTCAGTTATGCCGCTCTTTACAAAGACATAATATGCTTTTTAAGAATGTTCAGATTTCTACTTCTCTTCATAGGAATTTATATTTTTGTAGACAAGACGTGAGAATATAAAATAATTGATTATACTATTTACTTTTATTTGTTAAAGTCAGTATATACTTGTAGTTAATGAAACAGCAACCACAAGGCTTGTCTTCTGTAGCAGTTAGGAGATCACTGGCCGGATCGCAGTTTAGATTTACTATGTAATTGAGAATTTTTGCATTCCACAATAGGTCAAATAAACAGACCCTCCCAAATTCACAGGAGTGAGCACTGGAGCAGGTGGCATGGGCAGACCATCAAACACAGTCCGCAATCACAACAAACACTGTGTGTGTTCCTCCACAGTGATGACCAGTAAACAGCTTCAAGGTCAGATCACATTAAAAATCAGGTAAATTCCAAAATCTTGTCTAACAGGATGAAAGCTGAGTGAGGTAACTAGACTCATTTAAGGAAAGAATCATTAATCAGATACGAAAGTGAAATCAAGTTGTAATGGAACTTAGCAGATTGTGACAGGAAAGGGAACAGCGTAATATATGACAGAAGTGTTTTGAGGGTTGTTTTTTTTTCCTTCTCTAATGTGTTTCATAGTAGAAACTGCAAGAAAGTACCAAAGGCAGTATCCTTTCATTCCAAGTTAGCCAAATCTCATATGCTGAGAAGAACTCAGTATTTTGTACATTTTTGAGGCTGCTTGTATTTTCAAGGTTTTTAATATCCTTATTTGTAAAAGTTTTTTAAGATTACAAAGCCTGAGGTATTATGAAAGCATTAAATATTGACAAACATATTTGAAATTAAGATATTGGAAGAAAAAATACTCTTGAATCAGTAAAAACCCTATGTTGCAACAAAATTGTTTTACATTCATTTTGCTTTTTTTCATAACGTAGCAGACATTTTTAAATTTAAAAGGCATTTTAAAATGAGCAGTTGAATAATGTTAAGAGTTTTTTCTTTGTTTTCCCATGAAATAAAAGTCTGAATAAATATAAGTAATCTAATGAAGCATTTTCTTTTTAATGGATTTATAAAATCACGTATAGAATCATTGCATCACTAAGGTTGGAGAAGACTTCTAGGATCATCTAGTTCAACCATTCACCTACCACCAATGTTGTCCACTAAACTGTGTTCTTCAGTCCCGTTTCTACGTTTCCTGAACACATCCAGGTTGCCCAACTACTCTTTTGGGGAAGTTTTTCCAAATGTATGGGGTTATGCCAAAAAAAGCACTTCCTCAATATCTTGAAAAGTCATTGGTATACTTGGGGAAGTATATATAAGATGGAGAACACATAACAAGTAATATCTCCCTTGGTACACCATCTCAGCTTCCAGCAATTAGGTAATAACTTCCTGAGCTGAAGATCTCATCTGGACCATCATTCTCTATCATCACTGATGCAACCATTACTCAAGGAGTCATCTAGTTCATTTCTGTTGACTT
This sequence comes from Bambusicola thoracicus, assembly GCA_002909625.1. Taxonomy (NCBI): domain Eukaryota; kingdom Metazoa; phylum Chordata; class Aves; order Galliformes; family Phasianidae; genus Bambusicola; species Bambusicola thoracicus. The sequence continues at coordinate 10,946 of PPHD01020069.1, forward strand.
TTATTAGTGTTAGCAAATGGGTAATGATGCCAAGGGAGAAAACATAATTTGAGGCCTCACACAGCTTTCTTTTTACTTACAAGAATAGGATTACACATCTGAACAAGTCAGTCATGAACTCATAAAGAAACAACTATATGAAAATAAAAGGACATATGAAAACGGAGACCAAAGGGAGGAGCTAAGAATATTAAATTCTTACAGGTTATATGCGTGTTACATTGTGTTATGAAGGACTTGAATAGAGATGAGAGAAAGACAGAATGACAAGGAAAGGAACATGCAAAAATCAGGACAATAGCTTTCAAAATGATGATATAAGAAAGTGAATGGAGTAAACTCAGGCATATCAAATGTATAATAAAAATAAAACAGACAAAATTAGAATTTGAAACAAAAACACATTCTAAATTTTTCAAACATATCAGGAGAAGAAAGCCAGTGCTCAGTTACTAGGGACAATGGATCATCAGGATTTGATGCTTCACAAAATCTTTACCTTAGGTTCTTTCCCTGCAGAAATGAAGAGAAATTCTTGGAGTGAGCTCAGCGAAGGCCTTGTCTGAAGTTGAAGAGACTGCAGGAAAATCTGTGGAACTGACAAAATGAACAGTAAAACAAATCGACAGGCCTGAATTGTATCCTCCCAAGAGTTCCAAGAGATCTCAAGGATGAAATAGCTGAATTAATAACAGCGCTACCTACCCTCTGGTTTAAGATTCCCACGGCAACTGAGGACTGTAGCAAATGTGGTGTCTGATTTTTTTAGAAGCTCCAGGGGGACCAGGAAGCCTCTTAGTCTGAGTTCTTTATGGAGGAAATTAGCACAAGCATAAACAAAGTGTGGAATTAGGAGATAGCTTAAGAAATACGGTCTGCCTTGGAAAAGCTAACACCACTTCAGTAAAGTGAAGACGGCTGTTCAGTATTCATATATCCTAAAAAATTCAGTTCTCAATTGTTTTATCCTACCAAAGTGAAGCGGAATAAATTAGAGATAAGCACAATAAATTAAAATACTTCTTTAGCATCTAAGAATTAGAAAAAATGTATATTTCCTTTCATAAAACATATTTTTATTTTTTATATATTTTTCCATTTTCTTCAAATCTCTTAGAAAAAGAATGTTTTCAATCTTATGAATAATTAGCTTCTATTCTGTCCAAGGATATTAATGCAAGAGGGAAAAGAGAATGGAAAAGACACAGAGATTTGGTTACCTTCTTGACCAAGAAACTGCTCTGGCCCTGACTAAGCTTTGAGACCACCCTACTCCTGGGCCACTACAAGAGACACCTTCACTCTTTTAAGATCTCCAGGCCAGCTCTGTGCTGGTATCACTTTCTCTCTTCCTTTCCATTCTCTCCTTATCTCTCTCTCCACATTCCGGCCAGCATGATCAGAATCATGCCAACTGGAGACTTTCCAAGTCTCTGAGATCGACACTTCCTCACAAAATCATCTCTACTTTTTCTCAGTTAAAAGTTAAGATTCTCATTCTACTGAAGCCTCTTGAATATATGTGGGTTGAACAAGTGGCACATTTTCCCCTGCCTCTCTATATCCAGCATTTTCATGTCTGATGGAACTTTCAGAGGAAAAATGGCTGTGAGTGAACTGGAAATACAGAAGGCTTGTGCTGTTAACAAACAAAGGATCTCCCTGGTGGTGTGGAGAGAAAAGAGTGAAGGTTCTGCACAAGGTGATCTCATAAACTCAGTATTTTAAGCAGTAGCGTGAGAGGGAGTGAGACTTTTTCTCAATGGGTGCACATTCAGAGGTAGAAAGGATCTTGGCTACTTGGCTGGGCTGCCTAAACTAACCAGCTCATGCTCAATATTCCCATTTGTTATTAACAGTAGTCAGCCTGGTACTACCGTTTCACACATTCACATCCAGACTGTTGGACTTGGGCTTTACAAACTTTATCACATCAAATGAAGACTCTCTGGCTTAATCCAAAAAGGAAGCCAAGGCAGTTGATCTGATCAAGGTATAGTAACATCATTTCTCTTATCTAATCCTGAAAAGAGAGATCAGATAGATTAGACAGCCAAATTGAGGGAGAACGTATTGGTGCTAGAGAAAGCAATCGGGATTTTAAAAACCAAGACCTTAAGATTTTATTTATTTGTTTGCTTATTTGTAATAACATTATGCTTTTCCTAAGGCTCTCCTTGTCAAAAGCTCAGTGAATTCTGCATTTTATCTGGTGATTACCATAGCATTCAAAAGCTCCATGGGGAGCATTGTCTCTTACTACCCCAGCTCTCTGGAATGCATGAACAGTTTCTCTCTCAAGTCTGTTTCTCATAAAACACAAGCTGCTGAAGCAGCTTTGTTTTGTCCTGCCATTATCTTACACCATCACAACTTCACTGAACTGAAATTTTCTGTAGGGGCTATCAATGTTGAGGAAATTTTATAAAATAATCATGTGGATTTTAAAGAGAGCAAGTAGGTTCCCCCAGCCTTCATACCCTGAGGAAAGGATTCTTCCTGGGGCTAGAGTCAGCACCATACCACTCTTGTCTGAGTCGTGCTCATCCTGGAGTAAGCCTGGACTTCAAAGTGGACATAGCAGAACAGCAATAAAAATATTGCCTCTAAAGACTGCGAATTTTAATTAAGTCTGTTTGGGAGATGTTTGATAATGTTCTATGAAATACAAATATGGAGGAAAAAGAATAAGGATTATAAAATGCATGACTAGTGACATGGTATCCTGAATATATTCTCGTAAGGAGATCATTCTCATGGAAAGTAATGAAGTTTTAACATGATTTTCACAAATTATTAATCAACTCAACAGGAATCTTTAATATATCTTTCCCTTGGGAAAAAAAAAAAAAAATTAGAACTTGCAGCAACTT
>PPHD01020070.1:2669-13817 GCA_002909625.1 Bambusicola thoracicus
AAAATAAAAACTTTGCAAGTAAACACTAATTACTTGTCTGAAAACCAAAATCTGTATCAGTTTGGGCTGCTAGGCTTTGTGTAAGCTGTTTCTGTGAATGATCCGGTTTATGCATTTATTAACCTATAAATACATTTCTATAAATCTAGATGACATTTAGGTATTTTATTAACCACAATAAATGCCAGAGAAAATTGAATTAAGAAAGCTTGTAATGTGCTTTACTACCAGTTTTAAAGTTTTGCTGAGCTNGGGCTGCTAGGCTTTGTGTAAGCTGTTTCTGTGAATGATCCGGTTTATGCATTTATTAACCTATAAATACATTTCTATAAATCTAGATGACATTTAGGTATTTTATTAACCACAATAAATGCCAGAGAAAATTGAATTAAGAAAGCTTGTAATGTGCTTTACTACCAGTTTTAAAGTTTTGCTGAGCTGTAAATGGACCTGCTTTATATCAAGAATAAATCTGTTTGAAGACCACAGGAGTAATTTTTTTTCTTTCATTGCCACAGGCCCTGACCTTTCTGTTGATGACTGTTTTTAACAGCTTCATCTATATTTTATTCTTTTGATTCTGTAGAAATGTGATGATCTCTGTGAAGCAGCAGCACCTTCACAGCAGGAGAAGGCAAGCCACGTAGGGGCAGTATGAAAACCTGCCCAAGAGACAAGAGGGAGAGCTTGAGGGGTGCTGGGCAAAGTTGTTACTGTCCTGATTCCACAAACAGCTTGAAGAATGCAGGGGCTCTCCTAAGCCAGAGGAGCGATCACAGCCTCAGACAGGTGTGAGGCTTTCACAAAAAAAAAAAGTGTAAAATCTGATCCCCAAAGTTGAATTTCTTAAAGACGAAAACTTTGACTAGCAAAATAAAGTGTGTACACTGGAAAACTTGCAGTGGATGTGCCAACATTCTTCTAGTTAGGTTTTTTCTTGTTGTCTCTTTAGTTTCTGAAGATGCTTTTATACAGGTTTGTCCTGTCCCAGTTATAATTCCTTCTCTATGCCTCCTGTGCAGCACTGAGCTTGTAATGCTTGTTTATGTATGCTGCGGATTTTTGCTGCTGGTGATAACATTCACTGTCTTCCCTGAGTGTATTTTTTCAATGAGTATATGAGAAAGGAGGAGATGGACTCAACACAGTGCTCTTTTTCTTGTGAGCCCAATTAATTTTTCTCAGTAAATGAAATCCAGTGACCTCATTAATTACAGAAAACCACTCTCTGATTTTTTTTTATGGTACCTAATCTGGAGCCTAGGAGGAGTAATGAGATGGTGTAGCCAGGCACTGTGTATGGTCTGACCCAAAAAATGAAGCAGATGAAACTCATCTTATGGATGCACATTTATGCAAGGTTGGGAACCAAAGTATGGCTCTGTGAGGATCTGGGATGTGTGATCAAATATTTCTACTTAGTTATGCCATGTATAGATGGCAATGATATGGCAGGTAGTATAGTTGGAAATAGTGCAAAGTCCAGGGGAAGGAATGACTGTCAGTGCTCTTTGCAGCTCATTCCTTACAGATATGTTGACTGCAGCTTAATGTGTTGAATTGTTGTTTAATTGTTGTCCACCCATCTTTTCTTTGGTTCTGCTGGAATGTTTCAGTGCTTTGGTTTAGCTGTGAGGGGTACAAGCTTTGGGTTGCTTCATTAGGTAAAAGAATCTGGGTTATTTTCCAGTAGATGTAAGCAATAAGAAATGAAGGAAAGCAACACCAGTGTTATGTACGTTTTCTTTCTGAAACATTGTTGGATGGTGGGACTGGCTGGAGATGGGTGCATCCATCATCTTTGTTTTCTGCTGAGTGAGCACAAACATATTGCCCCAAACGTTTTGTCCTGTTGTCTTTTGTTGCTCTTTTTAGAGTTGCTGTAGGTGTGATAAGCATATTCTTTAAGCTCTTATGCTTCTCAGTAGACTAGTTCAGCCTAGAAATAACCTTCTTTTCTGACATAATGTGAAATGTCCATCATCCACTATTACTCTGAGTAATGTCCTCTATGATTTAAAATGCTTTTATGTGGACATTTATCTCAGAGAAAGAGCTGGCGTTGACCGTTTGCTTACCGTGTTGCCCACAAAACCAAACACCAACTGAATTTTCTTGTCATACTCTTATTTTTATTGTTTTATTTTTCAGAGTAATGACTGGCGAGATCTACCTAATGTTTTCCATTCCTTCTGTTTTCCTCCTGATACTGATATTAGTGCTTGCTGGTGTCGCTTCTCTGCTGAACAGCGGTGTATCTTCAGTGTGTTTACATACTTAAGTACTTATCCAAAGGGAAAATAAAGCAGAGCCTGTGCAAACGAAGTTTGCTTTATATGCATACTCCAATCTCGAAAAGAGATTGCTCTACAGAGTTTTGAGTAGTTCTTGTGACTCTGAACCAAATACTCATGTCCAACCCCATCATGGTAACTGGCAGCAAGAGGTGGCTGCTATCAGGGGTGTGAGAGGGCTTTTGGACTGTGGTGTGAGAGGAGGTGTACTTCCTTGCCAAGGCAGGGCCGTTCCCCTAAGTTATGATAGCAGGAGAGGTCTTAACGCCTAACTCACATTAAAGCTGTGCAGAAGTTCTCTAAATGATATTGCGTTCAACAGTGGTATTTTTCAATAGAAGATACAGAGGGTTTTTGTGGGGAAAAAGTCTCAGCTTGACGGTCAAAACAACTGAATATTTGGAGTCTGGTAATCTATGTTGGTATTTTGTGAGTTGAGGCTTTGTATCTGGAGGTCACTGTTTTCTGTCATTGATCACTGTTATTCTAAATCGTTTCCCTTCTGTAGAAGGGGGGCTCACTTGGACTGCCTGCTACTGAAAGATAGATGGGGAGGGATTCAGCAGCATTAGTGCAGCTCTTCAAAGAGAGCAGAGATCACATGTGCCTGTGTATGAGTCTGCTGTGTATTATCCTACTAAGCAGCTGTGTTCATAAAAATACTTGTATGTATATGATGCAGGTTAGTTCAGTACTTGGAAACAAAAGTTACGTTGGAGTAATCAAAAATAATTTGGTTAGAATAAAAATATGATGAATATTACACAGGAAAACAAGCAACCCCCTCCCTCCCCTGAAAAAAAAAAACCCAGGAAAGCATTTGTTTATCTCTTTTCTTGTTTCCCCAGCCTGTAATTGTTTGAAAACAGGAAAAATAATACCAAGAGCAGTACAAATGCGCAGCTGTTACTTCAGTCCTTAAATGCACAGACCATGCACTGAGCAGCTCTCTAATTAGCCGTGCTGCTGGCACAGCTGCCCAGCGCGGGCTGCTTCCTCGTCCTGCTCGTTTGTTTGGTAGCGCCGGAGCTGAAAGCTGCAGGAAGCGATGACAAGTACTGAGTCCAACATTTGTTTAATAGGGTTCTCAGAAACTAATTGACTACTGTATGGGCTATTTAAATGTTTTACGATTGACTTCATTTGAGTTATTGTATACTGAGGCACTCTTCATCTTCCTCCTTTTAAATCATTTTGGTTACAGACAGCAAGCTAGGAAGAAGGTGCACCAGGCCAAGCTGGTAATGCCCACAAAGACTGCATGATTGTTGCTGTCTTCCAAAGGACTTTAAAACACTACTGGGACAAATGTGGTTGCTAAGCTGTCTTCCTGCCCTTTGGATTAGGGTCTGTAACAGGATGGACATCCTGACCACAGCAATTTGCAATCAGAAGCTGCAGAGTCCAAAAGCAGGACAGAACAGTGGCATGGTGAGAGTTCAGAGTAGGAGAAAATACTGAATTTTCAGAGTCAAAGCAAGAAGCCTCCATTAAAACCTTGAAGTCTGGCTGGAACTGATGAAAGGAAGGGAACCTCTAGCATTCACTCTGTTCTCAACATGTTGTAACTTGAAGGCATTAAGAGCTGCTTGAGGACATAGCTACTGAGGGAGGGATTTGTTAATAATGAATTGTCTGTTTTGATTTGACATACCCTTGCTCTTGTCAACTAAAATCAGCTGCTTAATATTATTTTCGGTGTTGAGTTTGCACTGACTAGCTTGCTATATTAATGTATAATTCAAATATTCTAACATTCTGCTAGTTGCCGTGCATATTTAATATGTTAGTTAACCTTTTCATGCTGCTTTGTTTAATAAGCTGGCCAATTATCTCTTATTTACAATGGAAAAAGCCTCATAAGTTAGTAATCTGCAACATCCTGGCAAAAGAGAGAACTTTGAGAGCTGATTGCTGGGTTAATATTTGCATTTCAATTTGAAATTCAGATCCTCTTGCTTATGAAGCTCATGGAGCAACAGAGAGAGAAGGGAGAGGAATGTATGCTCTGAAGGCAGTGTGTGCACACTGCAGTCATGGAACTGGGGGAAAATGTCTTGCTCCTCCTTTCTTTAATAAGACCAAAACAGTAAGAAGGGATTGAGCAAGGTGAAGGAAATGCTTCAGTTGGTTGTTTTCTTGATAGGTACTGCATGGTAGTGCTTCTAGATTGCAACTGTTTTGGGTGCCTTCACTCCAGTGTGCTGTTTATCACAATTAGGTAGATGGCAAATAACAGAGGGCTTTGGACTATTTCCCCAAAGAATGCTCTGGGCTAACTCCAGTGTTTCATGTTGCTGATGAGCAGCCATAGTTCACTTTGAAAGCCAAGCTGCTGAGCCTATACTTGGGCTCATTTTGAAGCTGTACAACTGCAGGTGGTTCATTAAACCACCCCGTTCTACCCTCCTGTAGGCTATTAAGTTGAGCTATTAAACTTGGAATCTTCAGTATAACACAGGCCAGTGCCCTGCTGTGAGGTATTATCTACTGTTGGCTTATTGCAGTATTATAAGGTGTCTCATCTCTACATAACCTTGTCTGTCCAATGCAGCTAACGGCTCTCCAGCCTCTGGAGCTGCACTGGCCCTTCTGCTCAGCCTGCAGTGCTTGGAGCAGACAGCATGCGTTTACAATGCTTGAGATGCCAATTTGTCTACTTAGGGATGTGGAGCAATCCGTAAATAGATAAATAACGCTTGTGTGCCCGCGTCAGTGGCACTTAGGGATGTGCATGTCAGTGCTGATGAAGTGGTGAATGTCCAGTGGTTCAATGAGATTAGTGCTCGTCTCTCCAGTGGAGCAGGGGGGCTTCATTTAACACAACATCATCCATTTCTGTTAGGACCAAATATTTTTTTTTTCCTGCTTGAAGCAGGACAGGTCTGAGCCTCCATCAAAATAAAAGCGCATGTGGCCCTGACAAATGCAATCCATGTGTTTCTGTGTGCAGCACTTCTACCCGACAGCCTCTCCAGAGGAGCAGAGCAGAGGCTGCATGAGCTGCAGTGATGTTCTGTGCCTGTGGAGGGGGAAGGAAAGGGTTCCTTTTTTTTTTTGAGGGGTATTGTAACGAAATGAACTCTCATTGCATTTGATCACAGAAGCACCTCTTAATGTGATGCTCAGGAACTTCATTTTCTTCTCGTGGGCAGCCACAGTTCGCAGTTGCTTTGGCAGTTACATTCCATTTAATCTGTCAATTTTTCTCACATGGTGTAGCTGCTGGGAAGGAAATTGGAGCTGTTATACTGTGTGCTTTGATGCAGTTTGTAAAATGCAAGGTGGGAGACAGGAAACCAAACACAGCATGCCAGTGATTTCTTTAAAATTGCCCATGTTCCAGCGCTGCGGTTCTCCATCCCAGTGAGCTGTCATCGCGCCTCAACGGGAGGCATCGCGTTGTGTAAATGTTGCACTTTCATTTGGTCTGACGTCTTGGTGCTGCCTATTAAATACACTCCGCAGTGCTCGGAAGCTCTCACCCTGTTTCTCTTTTCCGGCAGCTCCTCTCACCTGGTCTGATTTGTCTGTGATAATGGAAGTCGAGCTCTGTCGGAATGCTGAATGCAACCGCCCTCATTCATCTTTGAATGTTCAGATCTGCCCCTACAATATTTATGAGCAACAGCAAATGTTTCATGGCATGTTGTAAGGAATTGTGAGATTTAACTTAGTAGCAGAAAGTTTTGCTGTCCTCCCTCAAAGAAGGGTGCTTTAAGACTACCCCCACATCTTTTCTTTTATAATGTCTTTCTCTCAGCCATTTTGACACTTGGCTGGAATGGCAGAGGAAGTTATAATACTCAGCAATGGTAGCTGACCAGTTTGTGGTCTGGTGAGGCGTGCAGGAGGGCTGATGCAGAGATGGAGGCAATAGGTACTGGCCCGCCAGCAGCAGCTCACGTGTTCAGTGTGCATTTCACAGAGCTGGTGCCAAACTCAGCACCTCCAGTGGAACCTGCTGCAGTTTCCCTGAAGTTGGTGGAGTTACACCAGGACTGAGTTGGGCTCCTGGCCATTTTCTGTGACCTCGTGGTCATCTTTGCCATGAAACTTTCCTGCAGTGGTATTCAGGTGACTCTGTGTGTGTCAGTAAATTGGTGTGCATCTACAGATTCTAGCTCTTGCTGTTGACCTTTGGTGTGTTTCTATCAATATTAAGTATAATGGTACATTAATTTTATGCAAATTCTATTTTTAATTTACTGTATTATCTGCTCGTATACCATACGCCTTCTGTAGCACTTACTGACATAAATTACACCGAAGCAATTATCAGTATGAATACAGCTCGGTGCATACCACTGTGTTTTCAAATTATTAATGCTACTGCTCAGAAAAAATGCACAAATCTGCAGTTAATTGGGCCTTTCTGTAGGATGTTCTGAGCATGTTTTTTGAAAAGAGACACTAAACATTCCTATTGAATAGATAAGAACATTATCTACCTACTTGTACTGCATGAATTAAGGTTTTTTTTTTCCCCGTTAAGGTATTGTACATACACAAAGAAATGTCAAAATAACTTTCAAGGATTTGCAAAGCCAAAAAAAAAAAAAAATTAAAAGTTGTGTCTGTAGGACTCTATTTCAATTACTTGTGCAAAATGATGTCATCTTTAATTACTTGCTTTCTGTAGACCTCTCACTTCAGACATTTCTCCCATGAGGGCTCTGGTTATTTTCTGCAGATTCCTGCAAGGGTCACCTAAGTGCCCTTCTCTCTAGCCCTGCATCAAGCCTCATTTGTATTCTTTGTTTTGATGTTGTCAGATGTCAACACATTTTATTTACACCTGTTTTTCTATGGACATAGATGAAAACTTGAAGTCCTAAAAATGGCTTGGGATTGATGAGATCTTCTCATGAAAGTGCAGCACTGCTGCGTGGTTGTCTTGACATAATGCAACGCTGGCAATAGTAGATGCAAGTAAGCATTTCAATACCAGCTGTGGCTGTTGAAGTTAAAGGTCCCAATATGGAAATCTACCAGTCCCTGTGTGATGCGTGATCTTCCTACTCCTCATATGTATCGAATAGCTGTTGTGTACTGATTCATCCTGGCTGCTATGGATTTGTCTCAGTAAGAATTCAGTGTAAATGATGAGTTGTTCCCAGCAGTTCATGCTGTTATGGGCTCCTGCGCAGAGCAATACTAACCATATCCTTGGATCAAAGGAGCTTCTCATGCCTTGTAATTTCTAATGGAATATTACTTTTTTGATGTAGTATTTAATAGTCACTGGGCTTTCCCTCTGTTTCAGTAGGAAGTGATAAAGATAAGCCCTTTGGAGAAGTCCCTTCTGGCACTTCCAGTAAGAGTTCCTGCCAAATTCTACGTAGCTAAGAGTGCCCAGTTAGATGTAGCTCCCTGATTATTGAAGTCGGGTAGAAAGATGCACATATATATATTCTCAAGTCAGGTCTAGTTAGATTTAAGCTGCTCTAGATAAAGGGCTCTTCTCAATGTATTTTCTGTGGGAGAAAATCCAGATGCGAGTGGTGCCAGGAACTCTATTTAAGGCTCCGCTGAGTTTTGCAGAAGCCCTTTTGAAGTTGGTGTTGCTCTCTCTCTCGCCATTGTCTGAGGATAATGTGTTCTGCCTAATCTTGTGCTAATGCTTGGAGTCTTTCAGCAGTGAGTTGACTTATATTCTGTTACAAGAATTTTAGATGATTACGTTTTGCAAATAATAACTTGAATTTCTAGAACATAAGCTGAAGAATTGCAAGTGGAAAAGTCAATTAACTTCAATAATTTTTGTGTATTTCCTTTCATAGAAACAAATCTGCTGCTACAGTCTGTTATACAGCTTTCAGGTTCTGGTAACTCTGACGTTTGTGGTGGTGTTGGATGAGAATTTGTCTGCTCAGAGTCATCCTGAAGATGACTGTATGCATGCTGGATACTTCATTCTGCATTGGAGTCCCTCATGGTTTTGATGATACCTCTATAAAAAAGCAAAAGCATGGGGCTGCAAGAATAAAAGTGAAATAAGCATCTATTTTAAATGCCTTTCCTCTTGCAGAGGATAAGGGTATACTACTGATGTAGTTTGTGTAAATCATAAAGCTCCGATAAGTCCTATCTATGGAGCTGTGGAAAAAATATACTGTGTCAGGGAGGTCCTTCCTTGCTGTGTATCCATTGGCTTCCACGTTGCTTGCGAGGTTTTCTTCTTGGTTCACCTAGGGCACCGACAAATATACATAAAGGCAGCTGTGAACTTTTGTGTTATGTAAATCAGGTTGGTGCTGTGATGGTTATGATCAGATCTCCCTGCTGCAGAGAGCGCATTTGATGTGTGTTCAGACAGCCCTGTTGAAATGCTGCACTCCCAAGATGTTCTCTAAAACAAACAACAACAAAAACACACAGAAAACCCCACCAAATGAAAATTTGATCCTGGATTAATATATTAACAGAAATGAATGCGGCACAGAAGGAGTTGTTACACATCCCCAGGCCTGCTCACTCATACAGATGTGACATGGCTTCCCAGATGGCACAATTATCTTCCTAAAATACTGTGGAAAACTTCCATTTGTCATTAGGATTAGTGCGGTGAGCTTGCAATAAACAGAGGCGGAGATCTGCCTATCAGTGTTCTTCGTGGCAGTAATTAGCAGTAATTCACTTGGAATCAGAGAAATGTTTTACAGGAACAGAGAAGCCAACTTCTTCCATTTCCACTTGTTAAACTGCTGCATGGTGTGGATATGTCTCAGGTCATTGAGATATCTCTATCGGTACTTTTTCTGAAGAATGTTTTCAGTTCGAACTGGACTACGAAATTCTCATGTGATGGAGGAGTAGAAAATGCACATTTCCAACAGGAACTGGACTGACGTATGGAAGTTTGACGATAGTGAGCTGGATGGCACACTGGATTCACATTGGAACAGGTTGCCCAAGGAGGCTGTGGATGCCCCATCCCTGGAGGCATTCAAGGCCAGGCTGGATGTGGCTCTGGGCAGCCTGGGCTGCTGGTTGGCAACGCTGCACATAGCAGGGGGGTTGGAACTGCATGATTGTTGTGGTCCTTTTCAACCCAGGCCATTCTTTGATTCATTCTATGGCATGAGACTTGTGCTGATGACTGACTTCATTCTCACCCAGGAATGTGTACTGTGTCTGGATTTCAGGAGATGTTTCTGGCTGTTTGTGGCTATAAATGATGTCCCAGTTGTAAAATGTAAGCGTGGCTTGCATTTCTTGACAAAATAACTTTGAAAATGTAGTGCTGGAGGTAAAACTCGAGCAATCTTCTCCTAATGCTAATGGGTTAGGGAAAGAAAAACATTCAATGAGTTCTTATTAGAATTGCTTACCATATCTTTGTGGTTTGTTTTGTTTGGTTTTGGACTAAATCTGCACTAGTCTGAATTTGAGTAAAAAAGAAATGCATAATGATGGAGAACGAATGGTCTCATTCTGTAACTTGGCTTGTGCTCCTTGTGAACAGTTTGGGCTTTACCTGAATTCTCCACTTGTGCAGAAAATGAAGCTAGCTCTTTGTACCACTAGGGTGTGGGGTACCTGCAGAACTGAGGCATTCCCATGTTATGAAACATCTGCATGAAGTGACACTGTGATCAGCAGTGATGTGACACGGGTGTGGGGTGTGGAGTGACAGATCCTTATTGGAGCCATTCTGCGCTGCTGGGGAAGTAAAGCCTATTTGCTCTTCTTTCTCCCCTGTCTTTGGAGAAGAGCTGTTTTCCTGGAGCTGCCAGGGGGATGCCTTTTTGTTTGGTGGGATAACTATTGGGGGGGAAAAAGTACAAATAAAAAAGCACACATTTAGAACTAAAAAGAATCATATCAATCCAGCAGACTAGAGCTCTACAAAGGGAATAACGCCCTGAAAAAGAGAGAGGGCATTTATCTGCAGCTACATTCATGCCCTTGGTACACACAGAAGAGTCCAAGAGCTTTCAAGTACTTGCAGCAGAAGATGGTGATGCAGAAACCTCTTGTCCAGATGCACATCTTGGCATCTTGCTGAGCGAAAAAGGGCTGTTGGAACAAAATAGTGCTGTGTGGGAGCTGTGCTGTGCTTAACCCTGATGCAGTGCTGAGAAGAAGCTGAAGGCAGAGCGTTTGGCCGTCTTGTTGGCGTCTGTGTGGGGAAAGGCCTGTCCGGCCCAGTGCCCACGGCTGTGCTGGGAATTCTGTGCAGTACTTTCCATTTCGAAGAGGGAAATTTAGTCAAAGCGAAACTGTTTTTCTTTCTGTGTGAATGTATCTGTTGTATGATTACTGGGAAAAAATCTTTATGTATCGCTGCTGATCCTGCTCCTCTGTGCCCCTGTCTCTGGTACTGCGGAGATCAGAAACATATATGGGGAGAAACACCACAGAAATATTCTCCGTGCCGTTTTTAAAATTCTTTATTTATTTTATATTGCTATATTTCTTATAGCAAAGCAGCAGTAGTATACCTTAAGTCATCTGAGGGGATGGCAGTTCTGGAACAGCCGACCTTCAGTCACTTGCATGTCTCCTGGAGGGGAGGATATCCCAAACAGACTGGCTTTATTTTGGGAGCCGGGAGCGTGTTGGCAGGAGATGGGTTTCCTTTTGGAGCTGAGGCAGTGTTGGCGGGGAGGAAAACCACTCACCAAACTTTCCTATTTATATCCTTATTACAAGGCAGTTAAGAGATTCCCAGTTTTCTTTTCTTCCAAAGACAAATAAGGTGATGAAACTTGTGAGAACGTTTTTCCTTCTCTGCAAGATCAATCTGTCTGCCCTCTGTTTAGGTGTTTTTGGTGGATGTGAACAGCTTCATATTCCCTGGAGGTGGTGGCATCTTAGTTGAGGAACCTCCAGGGTGGTTAAATGCTAC
>PPHD01020071.1:0-13816 GCA_002909625.1 Bambusicola thoracicus
CTAACCCTAGCCCTAACTCTAATCCAAACATCAGCCCTAATCCTAACCCTCACACCAGCCCTAACCCTTCCCCCTTTGTGCTCTGCAGCACCACCTGTGCCAGTACCCTTTTGGGGCACCTTTCCCCCCACAGGCCCAGCCACAGGATGGGTGGGGGCCCCACAGCCCTCCCAGAGCATGCACCATGCACCCTGCATCCAACTTCTGCACAACAAGAACCCTGAGCAAAAGGGGAAGTGTGCAGCCGCCTCTGGTTCCTCTGTATGAGGGGGGGTCCAGACTCCCAGCAGGGCTGTGGGCACACGACATGCGAGCTCTCTCCCCTGGTGCTGCAGGTATGTGAGGCACCAATCCAACGCCACGCAGCCCATGGGGCCCGCAGCACCGTTGCAGCTCAGAGCACTGCAGTGGTGAGGGCATGGCTGCAGCTACCGAATGTGCAGCGTGCAGCTCTGAGCGCAGGGGCTGCTCAGCACAGAAACCTCCTGCCTTCACTCCCACGGAAACATAACACTCCACTGACTGAAGGGTGCTACAGGGGCTGTACTTGCACTGCAGGAAGAGAATGAGCTGAACTGCAGCAGCCCCAAACCCCACCTGCGCTGAACCATACCGGTCCCAAACCCGGTCGGTGCAGCAGCACTGAGTCACTGTGCTGCGCTGCACAGCCGCTGCCCCGAGCACGGGGAGCCCCACTGCGGTGTCCCCAACTGCGTCACTGCGTGCAGCACACGCTGAGCTGAGAGCTCCCAGCCAGCAGCCCTGCACAGGAGGCACTGCGGTGTGGGAGTAAAGCATCGGCACAGCTCCGGTCTCCGCTCCTCTGCATGGACTGAGTGCGCACAGAGCCCAACTGCTGCCAGCGCTCCTGCACAGCTCTAACCCATGTCTGTGTGTCTGCGTCCCCTGGGGACGGATGGGCCGCTGCTCCTGCTGCTGACACATGCAGTGACATGGCACAAAGCACCGGCACTGCCACATGGCACAGAGCACTNCAGCTCCGGTCTCCGCTCCTCTGCATGGACTGAGTGCGCACAGAGCCCAACTGCTGCCAGCGCTCCTGCACAGCTCTAACCCATGTCTGTGTGTCTGCGTCCCCTGGGGACGGATGGGCCGCTGCTCCTGCTGCTGACACATGCAGTGACATGGCACAAAGCACCGGCACATGGCACAAAGCACCNGACACCATCACATGGCACAGAGCACAGCCCTGGCCGCTCCCTCAGCTGCACACACACACTGCACGGCCCCCACAGTGAGCCCTGGTGAGGGCACAGCATGGCTCTCAGAGCTGTCAGGGCGGACGCCCTGTGCTGCCAGCTGGGCTCTCTGTTTGCTTCGGATGCACACATGGAGCTGTTTGCATAAATGCCGGCACTCAGTCAAGGCTGCCCACACCGATTTGTGCTGCTGCATCCCAAACCATTTTGTACGAGGCAGAAATCCACTCTAAAGACTGACGTGTCTGCGCTCAGCAGGCACTCACACTGCTGCCTGACTTCAGCGCACTGAGCGAAGGACCTCCAGGGCTGAAAGCTCCAACTACGCAGCAACGGATCGCGCTTCGAAACACGGCGTCCCAATTCCCATCACGATTTCAGAGGAGGCTGCACAGTGTTCGGCAGCAGCACTCAGCTGCTCCTTCCAGCTCCTAAACTGAAGGCAGCAGCTCAGCTCCCTCCGGGGTGTGAGCAGATTAATTACCATCTGCAGGGCTTTGTGCAGGCCAAGAAGCTGCTCGCTGCCTGTGGTTGCCGGCAGGGCTCGGCTCAGCGCGGTGCATGCAGCTACCTGCAGCTCTCTGCTCGCACCGCCCTGCCTTGGAAAAGCAATCCACTGCTAACTCAGGAGGGCTCGGGAGAGCGATAAGCCAAAAGACAACCTTGATAAAAACAAAGCGAACAACACTGAGTGGCAGCCCTGAGCCTTCAGCAGTGCACAGAGGCGGCAGCGAGCGGTGCCATGTGGCAAGGATGGCAACCACAGGGTGAGATGCGGCCATTGTGTGCAGTGCCCACCCGGGGACAGCAGCCCCAGAGCCACGGGAGCCCGGGGCCGTGCAGCAGCTCAGAGACTGCCATTTCCCTCAGGAGCACTGGTGATGTCAAAGCAGGATGTCAGTGCTCAGCACTTCTGCTTTCCCCGCGCTCTTGGCTCTGCAGCATCCCCGCAGCCGCTGGTGACAGCAGTGAGCATCGTGCTGCACCCAGCCCCAGCCCCAGCCCCCCCCACCCCGGGGCTCCAGCACTCCCCCTGTCCTGGCTGTAAATCACTCTGCAGCTCTGCTCCCTCGTAACAAGGAGATAACAGCAGCCCCCTTCCTAACCAGCCCCTGCGGATAGAGGCGTGCAAGCTGTATTTATTCCATCTCTCTGGGGAGCAGAGCAGGCCTGGTCCTGCTCCCTGCCCCTGAGGACACACAGTCAGCACAGCCAGCAGAGCCAAACAAGACCCCCTCCCCAGGGCAGCATTGCTGCGGGGCACAGGTGGGTGGGGGCAGGCGGAGGTGGCCAGGGCTGGCAGGGTCAGTGCACAGGGACCGATGTGCTCAGCATAGGGGTGCACAGCTGGGCTGTGGGACACAGCCACATACTGTCCCATCCCCTGGCACCACCGACCCATCAGAGCTCAGAGAACAAAGCATTGCCGGCTCAACACCTGGTGCAATGACCTGGGGTGCTCACTGCTGCCATCCCTATAGAATTTGCTCTTAAGGACGTTTCTTATTTTCAAGCATTACAGTGCTCCGCTACGCGCACGGCCAGCAATGCGCCCCGAACAGCACTCACCATTCTGGGTCAGCTTTGTGGAGCAGACGAGCGTTGAGATCTGGAAGCTGTCCCGGGCTGACACGGCCAGGCCTGACACGCTCCCACCCACGCGGAATGAGGACCCGGAGAGGATCCGGGGCTCCGAGGGGCTCCTGGTGGAGGGCAGCCCCAGGTATGAGCCCGCGTCCTCCAGCTTCCTGCTGTCCCCCTGCAACACAGCACGGCTTACAGATATGCATGCAGCTGGGGAGCGTGGCAGGTGTGGGGCGGCCGCAGGGCAAGGGAACACGCAGAGCTACAAGTGAGCGTGTATCCCCAGCGCAGGGAGCCAGAGGTCAGCAGCTCCTGGCTATAGGGCATCACCACGACCAGGAATCAGCGCTCTGAGGGCTCCTCTGAGCTGAGCTTGCACAGAGCAGCTCACGAAGCTGCTTCCCGTAGAGCTCCATGGGGACCCGCGTGCAGGGAAAGGACACTGCACCCTGACCGGTGCAGATGGGGGACACAATGCAGGTGGGAGAGCATGGGGAGATGTCAGCAGTTCAGGGTGAGGGCAGCAGTGAGGGCTGCGGGGCCGGAGCCACAGCATGCAGTGGTAGAGTTGCGTGCACAAGTTGCACAAGGAGGGTGGGCACACAGCCGGGTCCCTGCACGGGGGGACAGGCTGGGGAACTGCTGCTGCCACCGTTACCCACCCTAAGGACACGGCCCAGCAGTGCCACCTGCCCAGGGGGACAAAGGAGTCCCACGGACCGCTGCTGCCCAGAGCTGAGTGTGGCTCAGCAGTGATCATTTGTCTTTACCCCGACTGCCACCCTGCCCAGCAAACTTCTCTTCTTCTGAAGGTCAAAGACTGCAGAATTGTTGGTTGGTTTTCCCTCTGGTGTGAAAGCCCTGTGCTCAGCTGCAGGCCGAGGGCAGCACAGCCCCCAGGGGGTGAGTGGGCTCAAGCGCACACATCTCCCTCCAGCACGAGATGAAGAGGGCTGAGGAGCTGCGGGGATGGAGTTCAGCCTCCTCTGGCAAACAAAGATAAAGATGAAATATCTTCTGCCTCCCGAAGCCCGGCCCCGGTGCTTGCTGGGAGGAGCAGAGCGCTGCAGGATCGGCGGGCGGCACAGAGCACACCAACTGCACAGAGGCTGCGGATCTGCTGAACGCAGCGGGGTCGGCGAGGGCAGCAGCAGCTCTTTGAAAAGCAGAAAGTGCACACAGCAGGGAGACGTGCAAGGCTTTGTCTGCTCCAGGACACCCCGAGGGCAGGCGGTGCTGCTGTGTGGGGATGTGGCACAGCGCAGGCCCCAGGAGAGCCGTGGAGCGCGGCTGCAGCAGCATGTAATGAATTTGGGTGCACTGCCCAAATAGTGTGCAGAGGAAGGATGAGATAACAGATCTGAAATGCATTTTTCTTCGGGGGAAGAAAAGCACCACTCTCTGTCGGCACGCTGTGCACCGCAGCTCGCTGCAGGGAGATCAGGCATCAGCAGAATGATGAATGAGCAGCGAGGAGGGCAGTGCTGGGCAGAGCTCCGGGCAGGCAGCGCACGGCTCGGGGTGGGCTGGCCCACAGGGGATGGATGGGAGGACAGGTGGGGGCTGCAGAGGCAGATGGGCAGTGACGTGCAGGCATGGGCAGGACCACACAGTGACAGCAGTGTGAGTGAGGGGCACTGCACAGCCGTGCCGTGGGGGTGTTGGGTGTCTGCTGCCGGGGCACCGCTCACAGCAGGAGGAGAGCTGAGGCACCGGGGCACCTCATGGGAAGGGACAGGGATGTGAGGCTGGAGAGGAGGAACCCCTCCACGGTGCAGACAGCAATGAGGAGGGCTGGATGGGGCTGCACAGCGATAGCAGCTGAGTGTCCTCAACCCACAGGGACCTGCGTGGGGATCTGGGATCTGCCCAGAGTGGTGGCAGCGGCCTCCAGGAATAGCAGTAAGACCACTGAAAACTTCAGCTAAATGCTGTGGGGCTGAGGTAGGGAATCACCTCCTGCAGTGGTACGGGGATGCATGGGGCAGGAGCCCAGGGAGCAGCCCCACCGCTCCCCACGGCCATGACAGAGCTCAGCTCCCATCACAGCACAGGAGAGCACCGGCTGCACGCGTCAGCCAACCGCGCCTCTCCTAACCAACAGCGAGCGTCCCCTCCTCGCGTTTCCTCTGTGCTCTCTCAGAAGAAAAACAGACCCAGCAGTTTTAAGCCGACAAACCCCGGTGAAATCAGGTAAAACGCAGCGAATGCCTCCATGAGGACACTCCCTGCTGGGGCTGACACATCGAAGTTCCTATTCCTAAACAAACCTTGGCACTGCCGAGGCGCACAGCGGGGTTAGAGATGATGTGTGCAGAGAGCCATGGTGAGGGCCATGAGGACAGGGGGAGATGGGGACGGGGACTCTGCACACGTGGCTCTGGGCACTGTCCAGGGCCGGCACAGCCTGCTCTGCCCTACCTTGTACAGGACGAGGTCGTGCTCCCCATCGCGTAGCGTGGTGCCGTCGGGGCGCATCAGCTTCACAAAGGCCATGGAGAAAATCTTCTCGCTTTTGTCTTTTGCTGGGAGAGAAAAGGCACAGAGAGAGGTGGAGGCAGCGCAGGGGAAGGGTGGGCGCAGCCGTGCGGGGCTGCCGTGCCGAGGCCATCACTGCCTTCCACCAGAGCACCACCAGATGCATTGATGCATGCAGGGCCCGCAGCTGCAGCAACCGTATGAGAGTGAGAGAGAGGGAGAGAACACCAAAAACAGGGGAGCGGAGGGGAGGTGGGGACCACGTGCCTATGGGTGTGGGGCAGGCAGGGTCAGGCCGACCCGGCCCCCACCACCCCAGGTGCCCTCCCTGCAGCTGGGATGTGCCAGGCTACCATCGTGCCCAGCACTGCAGCTGCAGGTTGCTCCCACTCCTGCGTTAGCGCACGGGAAGGTGCACAGAGCCGCGCCATCTCATGGCCTCTGATTCTCAGCTCTGAGAAGCAGCTGACAGCAGCCCCTCTGCTTCCTGCAGCGCATGGCCATGAGGTGCAGGCAATGCCAGCACAGAGCCCAGCAGCTGCTGTGCAGGGACAGAGACATCCCAAGCTCTGTATCTCTGCTTGGCAGCTGGGACAGAGCAAACCAGGGACAGCAGCTCGCTTCCTCCAGGTCTCACAGCAGCCCTGGTGTGTCCCCACAGCAGAACAGGACAAGGGCTGCTCGTGTGGCCTCTGAAGCCCAGACACAGCCAGAGCCCCTCTGCCACAGCCTGGTGGGACCACGAGGAGAGCAGTGCACAGAGCAGTGCTTACTGTCACTGGAGGAGCGGTGCCTGAAGGTGAACCGCAGGTGGGTCTTATGGACATCCTCAATGGGAACAGCAATCTGAGGGAGAAGAACCCACGTGAGTGCAGCAGGGAAGGGGCTGGGCAACCCGGCCAGCCCTCCCCCGCCGCTCTGTGTGGGGCTGCGAGCTGCCATGTCCGAGCCCTACTTTGGTGCAGACCAGCACAGACCTTCACCGTCTCCATCCACCGCTGGTGCCGCTGCTGGTAGTACACCACGGAGCGGTACTCGCTGGTCGGCTTGTCCCCGGCCCCTTGGTAAATCACATTCTGCAGAGAGGGCAGGGGGATGTTCGTGGTCAGTTCCCAGCAAGCCTTACACGATTTGCAGATCAAAGGACGCAAAAGGCACACCTCTGCTAACCCAGCACAGACAGCACACAGACAGAGGGGTCCAGAACCCCCACAGCTGCTTTGCTCCCACACAGCCCAGGCAGTGTGGGGACGTGCTCTGGAGCACCCCTTCCCAGCTGTGCTCCAAAGGCAGCCAAACACTCCCCCGTCCCCAATCTGCCACAGCCACCAAGGCGGTGGGAAGGGACACACGCGCCTCCGGTAGTGCTCGGGGCTGGAATTCCACCGCCCCACGGGAAATCCATTATCACAGGCAGAATGAGATGGGGACTGCATCTCGGCAGAAGCCCAGCAGGCGCCTCGCTAATTAACAACCTGTTCCCACGGGCCAGATAAGAACAGTTTGCAATGAAAGCAAACATGCTGGAAAAGAGACAAGGCAGCGGGCGCACGGAGGTGGGAGAGGCTGGGTCTGTCCCTTCCCAACACCCACGCAAGGCTTTATCCTGAAGGACAACCTCAGGAGCACCACTTTGCCACAGGGGCCGCTCCAGGCTCAGAGCTGCTGCCCCTACCCCTGCCCCTACCCCTGCTCCTGCCCAGGGATGTGTGGGGCAGTCACTGTTCGCCATACCTGCACCACACTGCCCGACTCGTCGCAGACGCACACCGTCACCTCCACGTTCTTCTGCGTCTTCTTGTTCCCCTTGTCGAACTCTCCCTGCACCAGTGTCAGGTAGATGTCGTTCCGGACGTCCCCTAGGAGCAGTGCACTCGGTGAGCCAGGTCCCACTGCAGCCAGCATCGCCAGCCCAGCCTGCCCTGCCTTGCCTTGGGGTCGGCACCAACACGTGCACCAGGGTTGCGCCCGCTGCCCTTCCCATCCCCCTGCAGAGCACTGCCAGCAGCTGCTGCTGCGCCCATCTCCTGAATCAGTGATGCACTGCAGGATGGAGCAGGACAGTGCTGCTCCCTGCTTGCCTGGCATGATGACCTCCGGGAAGCCCAGCTTGCGTGCCACCACCGTGCTGCGGTCCACGAGGTGCGGGTGGTCCTTGCGCACCTGGTTCAGGTCTCCCCACAGCATCTTCAGGGACACCCAGAACCCTGTGGGGAACAGAGTGAGGGATGTCAGCCCCATGGCTGGTACCAGCCCAGCCTGAGCCAGCCCACAGGGCAAAGCCGCAGCCGGAGCTGCTCCCATGGGGCACAGCCCTGAGGTGTTCTGGGGTGGGTGATCCCCCCCAGCAGGGCCGATCCTGACTGCCGGGACAGCTCCAGCCGCAAACCCCGCTGCACGCAGGAGCACAGTCACAACCTGTGGCTGCTGCGGGTTAACTGGGTTGTGGGGGGGTTCTGCTACCTTGTCCTTTGTGGTTGATGTCCTTCCCCTCCACTGCTTTCCTGATCATGTTGTGAAGGAAGTCGTTTTCGGCAGCCGCCCTGCCAGACACCAGGAGGAGTTGGGAGGGCTCACAGAGCACTGCTGCTCTCCACCAACAACAGCAAAACAAGTCGGACCCCTACGGCTCCCCATCCCACCTGCTGCAAAGGTCCCCCATAGGGCGGAGCAGGAGAGTACCCAGGCTGGGTTGGGATGAACCACAACACCCTCACGCCCACAGAGGGGCTCCAGGAGGATCTGTATCCCTCAGTATCTCATAGGCCGTATCAGTACTCTTTCTTCTAACCCCACATAGATCCTAATCCTGTTGACATCGTGCCCCAGGGACACACAGGCTCTTTGCAAAGCCAAAATTCCCAGCAGTATCTGCTTTCTGTTTTTGGCACTCCTGGTGCCTCATGCCACCACCATTCCCATGCCACCACTGTCCCCACGCCAGCCCAGCCACCAGAGCACTGCCTGCCCTCAGCCCCAGGACTCACAGGTGCACAGGGATGAAGTGCTGCTTGTCCTCGTCACTCTCGCACTTCCCCTTGGTGATGTCAGTGATGTCCATCACTGCAACAGTACAGACACAGCAGCCATGGATGCAGCCCCAGTGCCACAGACCCCTGAGCCAAATCCTCCTGGGGACACATGAAGGGACTGCTTTGTCCCCTCTGCAGCCACAACCCTGCCCTGTACCCCAGCATGGATCCTGCTGTGCCCGGATACCGCTCCCAGGGATGCTGCTCTGGGCAGGGACTCACGCTGTGCCCACAGTTCTGTCGGGGGGTGGACCCAACATCATGGCAGGGAGGGCTGCCATAGGGTCTGCATGGCCACACCGGTGGCACTCCCAGCCCCAAGCAGCCCCAGGCAGCAGGGATAGGGCGCTGCACCGCGGCACCAGGACCATCCATCTGCTCCCTCCCCAGAGACACGCTCAGCTCAGAGAGCAATTAGCTGCCGGTATGTTAATAATTCACCTGGTAATTACTCCGTGGCCAAGATTCTAGTGCACGCTAATTGGCCAATTAAAATCGATAATTTCCTACCAAGCCCATCCAAAGAGGATCAATACCCAGAGCAGCAGCATTTGCCAGGTCAGGGTGGGGTGTGGGGAGCTCCTGCGCTCCCCTCTCCATGGGGCTCCCCACTCTGGGGGGGCTCTGCCGGCACCACCTGCGTGTCCCAGCCCAGTGCAGTGATGGTGATGGGGAAAAGCGAGCACGGGGGGAACAGGGCAGAGCGGTGAGGGTGGGGGTCTGGGTAGGGGAGCTGCCCGTGGGGTTGGTGTGGTGCTGGGGTTCACCCCGAGCCCCCCCTCACCCGAGATGCCGAAGGGCCGCCGCAGCCCGGTGCTGAGCTTGCGGCTGAGGGTCTCACGCAGGTCCATGCGGCCCACCCGGATGATCTGACACACCAGGAAAAGCCTCTCCCGCTTCAGGTCCTTGCTGCCCAGGTCCTGGGGGCACAGCAGGCCGTGAGCACTGAGCGAGGATGCTCTGCTGCCAGGATAACATGGCGAGCTGCCGCTGCCTGGGAGGATAACTGGGGGTGCAGTTAACGGGGTGCAGAGCTGCTGCGGGGCTCTGCTTTTGGGGCCAGGGATTGCTGCTGTGCACCACAGAGGGCACAGAGCTGCTGCATGGAGCCCGGGGATTGTGTGCACAACGTGG
This sequence comes from Bambusicola thoracicus, assembly GCA_002909625.1. Lineage (NCBI taxonomy): Eukaryota > Metazoa > Chordata > Aves > Galliformes > Phasianidae > Bambusicola > Bambusicola thoracicus. Next base: position 9,449 of record PPHD01020071.1, read on the forward strand.
GCTGATAGAGATGGTGGCCAAAGGGAGTCCCCACAGCACAGGCAGCACAGCACAGGACCTCGAGGTGGGACAGATCTGACGCAGTGCGGGGCCTGGGGAGCAGCCATACAGCCCAGCTCCAGGCACCCCGGTCAGACCAGGTCCCATGGGCACCGGCCTTCTGGGGCTGTGGCACGGGGACGCGGCACGGGGACGCAGTGCCAGCCGCAGGCAGGGATCGGAGGGGAGCGAGCGCTGGGGGAGTCGGACCGTGCGGCTGGAAGTGCTGATGCTGCTCATTTACACTGATTTCCCGGCTCATCTGCATATCGATGGCTCGGGCCGTCCTGAGGGTCAGCGCAGCTTCGTTCGAGCAGCAGAAACCTGCGCAGTCAGCAGGAGCTGCTCCTCGCCCGGCTCCCTGCGGGCAGTCGAAACCGGGACGAGCCTGGCCGGGGGGCGAGGGTGGGCACGGGGCCAGGGGAGGGCACGGAGCGGAGCACAGCGGGACGGGACAGCCGGGAGAGAGCGCGCAGAGGGGCAGAACTGGGAGCGGGATGCGTGGGGGGGACGTGGACCGTGACAGGCTTGGGGATCCCTGCGTGCTCAGTGCCCCACTGCACCCCAAACGCTGCATCGGCGGGGCTGCTGGCACGCAGCAAGGCGGGGAGGACGCGTGCCGTCCCCCGGGCACAGGCCCAGAGCGGGCGGGAGGGGGCCGGCGCTCACCGTGAAGATGGCCCGGAGGTTGTTGAGCAGCTCGATGTCCCGCGGGACGCCCGTGCTGGCCCAGTGGATCACGTAGCTCTCGCTGCGAGGGGATGCCGTGAGCAGCCCGCAGAGGAGCCGGGGCGCCCCGCACGGACACGGCTGCGGAGGGCGCAGAGGGACGGAGCGCGGCCCCACGGCGCAGGGGGAGCACCGCACCTGATCATGCGCTGCTCTCCGGGGTCGTACAGCGCCATGAAGAGCTGCGCCTCCTCGCCGATGTTGCAGACGAAGTTGCGCACGCAGAGGTAGAGGCTGTGGGAGGGCGAAGCCGCCAGGCGTGCGCTGCAGCCCGGCTGGCTCTGCTGCGAGCTCTGCAGGGCACGATGCTGCTCAGCCCCACACGCAGCGCAGGGCTGTGGGGCACGGCTGTGTGCAGTGCCGTGGGCACTCGGCACATCGGGGCCGGTGCCACCCTCACCGTCTCCTCCTGGATGCGCTGAGTGACGGTCTGTGCAGCCCTCCTGTGTGCCTGGAAGAGGCTGATGATGCTGGTCCTGTCGGGGTCCAGGATGTTCTCATCCTCGTCCCGCACCACCAGGTCCAGCGCCAGGATCCTGCAGAGGGGGGTGAGGTGGGATCCAGAGCCCTGCTGGGCTATATGTGGGGCTGTGCGTCCCAGCAGGACCTGCAGGCAGGGGGCTGCGAGCGCGGCACAGGGCAGGACAGTCCTGGAGGTCACGGCCAGCAGCAGAGCAGCGGGGTGGGGACAGCAGTAGCACCAGGGACGTGTTCTGCCCTACCCAGGGCCCATCAGCAATAGCTCTTGGCGAGGTGGGTTACGCAGCATTGTCCCTGCCACCCTGGCTCAGCGGGGACGTGAGGACGGCCCCATTCCCCTCTCACTTGTTGCCATAGTCGATCTTGCTGGTCACCTCCTTCTTGAGCTGCAGAAGCTCGTCCTTGGGCAGCGTACCCGAGAGCAGCTGCGAGCGCTGCTCCATCAGCTCGTACATCATCTGCTTCACCTTGCAGTACCGCTCCATCTGCCCTGTCTGTGGGCAGCGCCGTGTGCAGGGTCACCCCCAGCTCCGCCGCATCCCCGTGCTGCCCCACTCCCGCCTCCCCTCACCACATAGAGCTGCTTCCAGATGGCGGCCCACTCCCGCAGCGTGGTGGTGATCTCCTGCACCATGGGCATCTCGGCGGGCACCACACTCTCCTCCGCCCTGGGGAGGGCACAGAGTCCCGCAATGCCCGCTGCCGGAATGGGGTTGTCCCCCTGCCCCATACCTACCCCCTGCGCTCCACCACCGCGCCCTTCAGGTGAATAAGTGAGGCCGGGAAGATGCCCTGGGGAGCAGCAACCACTGGTATCCACAGGCTCAGGCTGGGGGCTTCCCGAGGACTGAGCACCCCGCAGGGGTCCCCATCCCCTCGGTGTCCCCAATGTCGATGTGATCCCCGTGGGCACCCCCACAGCTGTGGCCGGGTGAGCCCTCCCCCGTGCCCCTCACCTACCCGGGCAGCCCTGTTCCTGAGCGAGTACCCGCGGTACCAGCCTGCAAGGGAAGGGAGAGGCTCACCGTGAGCCGGGCTTGCGGCCAACAACCCCCGGCCGGGTGCAGCTCAGCCCCAGCCCAGCCAGGACACCTTACCCTCAGACGCCTGCAGGATGTGCACCGTCTCCCCAACCTCCAGTGGGAGGTGATGCTCGTTGGCACTGGGGAAGTTCCACACGGCTGCAGAGAGAGGGGTCAGGAGCTGCGAGCAGGGGCTCCTCATCCTGCCCCCGCCCAGCAGAGGCCCTATGGCCCTGTACCTCTCACTCGGCCCCCACACAGGGCAGAGCCACCTCTGCAGGCATCGCTCAGCCCTGAGCTTTGGGGGTCACGGCACAGAGTCCCAGCCCTGCACAGGGTGAGCAGCAGCGCGGGGTGCTTCCTGATGCAGCAGCAGCCACGCTCCTCCTGCTGCTATTTCTGCTCTGTGGCTGCGGGTGGGGGCAGCCCTGACCACAGAACCGGCTGCACCCTGCGCAGGGGACCGTCCCTGCAGACAGGCCTGCACACCACAGCTCCCTGCAGCTGGTGGGTCCCTGCTGGGACCCCGCTCGCACCTCACCCCGTTACCAGCACCTCTCCCCATTAACTCAGCCCTCCAGCCTGCATCCCAGGGACTGCAGAGCTCCCAAATCTGCATGGCTCATCCGGGACCCCCAGGTGGAGCCCCGTGGCCGTGCTGGCTCCTTGCAGCTCCAAGGCCCCTCAGCTCCCCGTGGATCCTTCCTGCTCTCTGTGTGAGGACCCTGCACAGCCCCGCCCCAGTGCTGCTCACCCCTGCTGCCAGGCCCAGCACTCCCACAGGGCAGCCCCAGGGGTCCCTGGCAGACCCCTCCGCAGCACAGGGGAGGGGCATGGGAAACGGCCCCTCCAGAAAGGGGAAGAGGCACAGAGCAGGGAGGGCAGGAGTGGTGTAAGGAGAAGTTCCTCAGGGTGTTGCAGGGAGGCTGAGTGGGGCCAGGGCAGGGAGTGAGGCTGCCAGGGTTCTGCCACAGCCACTGCAGGGACCAGGAGCAGGGACTGGGAGCAAAGCCCCAAGCTGGCCCAGGGGCAGGGTTGGCTCTGGGCTGCACAGGCACCTCCCCACAGGCAGACCAGAAATGAGCACAGTCCACGGCACCGGTCACTAAGCTGAAGAGCCCTGGCGCTGAGTATGCTTCAACATCCAGGCTGAGTCCAAATCCCAGCACAGGAGGGAGGGCAGATCCTGCACCAAACTTGGAAAGGTGCAGCACTTTGCCCTGGTGCTCAGCCCCTGGCTCCGTGACTCCCAGCCCATCCCCTCGCCAGCCCTGCAGCCCCTGCCCGCTCCACGCTTGATCCTGCAGCCCTGACCTTCCAAAACCAGCGGCAGCACCACGGGGACCTGGCCCCCGACTCGCACTACCGAGCACCGCCACCGCCCCACCCCACAGCTCCGGCTCTCTGCTCAGCCACAAAGGCCCCACTCACCCACGCCATACTTCTCCTTGGTGGGCAGCCAGGGGGCCATGGCCAGCTGTGCAGCACGGGGACCCGAGGTGCTGCGTGGGGCGCCGGCAGTTCCTCCTGCCTTGCTCCCCGGGTCACGTGCACCCCACCGGCTTGTGCAAACCTCTGCTTCCTCAACACCCAGCTGGGTGCTGCGGGGGCCAACCGCAGCCCAGCACCCCACTGGACAATGGATGCTGAGCACAGCGCTCCCACACCCCCTACACCAGGACCTGAGCTGCGTGGTTGCCGGCGCTCCTCCCGGGCACGACGGAGCCGCCCAACCCCAGCGATGCCGCGGTGCCCGGAGCAGGGACCCCAGGCTGGAGCCCGGGGCACAACAAGCACCACGAGGATGTCCGTGCCGCCGTCCCTCAGCACGGTGCCGCTCAGAGCTCTGCGGGACCCTCTGCGGGTGCCCAACCCCCGCCCTCCTGCAGCACCCAGCGGTCAGGGAAGTAACAGCGCGGCACCCCCCGCTTCCTTCCGCTCTCGGCGCCCGTCTGCCCGGCACCCCGCTTTCGGGGAGCTCCGCGCTGCCCTCCAGCCCAGGGCCGCAGCCGGGGGGTCCCGTCCGGCAGGCGGTGCCCATAACGCCGGCAGCGCCCGGCCGAGCCAACGCCGCGTTCCCGCGCAGCCCCCGCCCCAG
>PPHD01020072.1:0-13816 GCA_002909625.1 Bambusicola thoracicus
AGCCCACATTAATTAAAAATATAATAGATACTGAACAGTCTTTTATTACAAAATTTCAGTGAAATTGACAATATAAATTAAAAATAATTAAAAAATACATCCTATGTGCTGTCATAGAACTGCTCTGAATTTTTGCTTGCTTGTCATAGAAATGCTCAGTTTGGAAGAGACAAAATGAATGCAAGGGTTACATAGGACTTGAGAGATCATATATGTAAAGTATATGATGTAGCATACTAATGTGAGAAGTGAATTCCAAACTTTGTCTTAGAAGCTCTGCGTGGTACCTACCTCCCCCTGAAGAGGCAATGTGTATGAATATGTTTCCAGATGGGACTTAATTTCTTGGCAGAAGCTAGAAACAACCTTTTTTTTCCTAATTGTTTATTGACCAAGGAGCTTCTACCGACACAGTGTCTTTGACAAGCATCCTGGGATGTATCTCCTAACATGGTCCAATTTTCTTGGAGAATATGGCTATATGAGTGTTTATGGGAAACCTTCCATCCTGAGCCTCTTGTAAAGCTCTCTCTGGAAAAATCCACATGATAAATTCAAAAAGTTCAACCTATCCTCCTCAAGGATGGAAGAAAGCTTCTTCTTTCTTAGGTAAGATGGGATCTTTGGTGCAGAGAGACTGAGGAAGCAGTTGCTAACTATCATTATTTTGGCTCTGTAGAAAGAGAACACAATTATCTTAACTGGGGCAGTCACTGAGTTGCACAAAGGCTATGATACAAAAGTCAGTCCTTCCATAGATTTCAAAACTACCTATGTGCCACTGTGTCAAGTAGTTCAGTGAAGAAACGTGTGCTATGTGAGAATTCTGTACGGGATGCCTTTGTCATGTGTGTCTCCTGCCATTTTAAATATAGAGGACCCACCTCCACCTGCTGTCCTGGAAGGAGGAACGGCAGTGAGCACAGCCTGAGTTCAGATATGCTAGGCTGCCCAGAAGCCTCTCTGCTCCTTACATACACAGGCTAGGTTCATTGAATCCTCACTGAGCTTCTACTGCTTTGAATGTACTTCTTGCTGCTTTCTCAGCAGCAGGATGGCAGAAGGAGCTTACTAGGGCTGAAATGTGATTAGCTCATGTGAAGCATAACCACTGTACAGTAGTACTAGCAACTTCCTAATGGAGAAAAGAGGGCATTAATTCCTATAGCACTGGTATATAAATGCATGCTTTACCCAAAGACCTGCTTCAATTCTGTTTTAACTCTCATAGAAACAGCATAGTATACATGTAACATATTACTCACTGACTGCTGAGTCTAGCTTTGGATCTTTAACGGTTATGGTGACTTTTCCTTCTATGTATATATTTTCTGTAACATCAGCTAGACAGGAAACTGCTGTCTTTTCCCACATAGAATGGGACATGTCTGCAGAACTGTGTGGACCTCCAGACCAGACAACTTTGTTCAAGGTATGTCAGCTTTGCAAGTTTCAGTTCTTCAAACATTTTATAATTGGAGACCTGCTGTGTAGGAGCTGGATCAACCAGAGAACATACAGAGAGATGTGTACAGCTAAGGGGAGTAACAAAAGTGCAATTGTCAAATCCTAACGATTCACCTGGAGATTCTAATTCTACATTCTACCTGTGTTACAAAAGGGACAGAATCAGGCAGATCTGAGTGCTCCTATCCAGGTACCCAATGAATTAAATTTTACTCATGGAGTAGAGTTCTCTGTCACATTAGTAAATGTTCGGTAGCCTGAACCTTAGGGAGGAACTGAACTTGTAGGCTACAGCCAGTGTTGCTGAGGAATTTCTAAGTTCTTCTGTTTCATTAGCTCAGAAAAGAGTGCTGTGACTATTGTGATTTGCTTTAAAGGGTAGCATTACTCTAAGATGAGAGTCATTACAAGTTTTCCCTCCAGCTACTCATACAGAAGTAATTTAGACAAGGACCTGAAAAATGAGAAAGCAGCATAGCACAGAAGAAGCAGAAGGAGGTTATGTACACAAGCAGTTATGTACACAAGCAGTTCAAATTAAATTTTCAAGGAGGTTAATACATCTGCCAAAGTCAATCTTCTGCCCCCAATGTTTTCTTCCTATCGCTGATGATGAGAATGTAGGGTGAATTCTGAATTTAGGTGGGATGAACTTTACTACATTAACTTTGTAGCTAAACATAGTTAAGGGACTAAAACTGTTTTAGGAGACCAACGTACATTTAGATGGATAATTCATACACCATAAAACAATCTGTCTACCTTATGGAATTTACAGTTGCTAAGATTCTGGACCTCATTCTAGTTGTATTAAATCTATTACTAAGCCATACTGAGCTCTGGTGTGAGAAGAATGAGAACATAACTAGTGAATTTTCTCCCATGTTTAAGAAAGGTTGAAAGGAAAAATACTACAAGTCAGTGAGCTTCACCTCTGTGTCTTGGAAGATCATGGAACATGTTGTCCTGGAAACTACACTGAAGTGATACAAGATGAAGAGGTGATCTGAAAGAGCCAGCACAGCTGCACCAAGGCAGATCTTGCCTGAGCAATCTAGTAGTCTTTTCTGGTGAAGTGATGGCTTCAGTGGACAAAGAAAGGGCAACTGATATTGCCTACCTTGTACCTGTGCAAGGCCTTTAACACAGTCTCACACAACATTCTTATCTCAAAATTGGGGAGGTATGGATTTGAAGGCTGGACTATTCAGTGGATAAGAAATTGGTTGGATGGTCACAGCCAGAGGTATGTGGTCAGTGGTTCTATATCCAGGTGGAGAGCAGTAACAAGTGGTGCCCCTGGGGGAGTACAGTTGATGTGAAAAAAAGAAGGGGTGCAATCCAAAGGGACCTGGACTAGCTTGAAAAGAGGACCCATGAGAATTTAGTGAAATTCAACAAGGCCATGTGCAAGTTGTTGCACTTGTGCCTAGGCAATCCCATGTATGTGTACAGACTGGAAGAATAACTCACTGAGGACAGCCCTGAGGAGAAGAATCTGGGGGCTCTGACAGATGAAAAACTGGATGAGTCTGCAGTGTGCATTTGCAGCCTGGAAGGTTAACAGAATCCTGAGCTGCATGAACAGATGGGTGCCCAGAAGGTTGAGGGAAGTGACTGTCCCCTCTGCCCTGCTCTTGTGAGGTGCCCTGTGGATTACTGTGTCCAGGTCTGGGCTCTCTTGCATGAGAAAGATGCAGAACAGGTTTCAACAGGACCTGTTGGAACAGGTCCAGAGGAGAGCCATGAAGATAAGTAAAAGGCTGGAATATCTCTCCTATAAAGAAAGGCTGAGGAAGGTGGGCCTGTTCAACCTGGAGAAGAGAAGGCTCTGAGGAGACTTCCTCGAAGATTTCCAGTACTTAAGTACTGGAGAGATCTTATATGCAGGAGGGTGTGTGACTTTTTATGCAGCCTGATAAGAGGTAGAATTACAGAATCAAAATTGTAGGGGTAGGAAGGGACCTCAGGAGACCATCTAGTCCAACTCCCCTGTAAAGTAGGTTCCCTAGAGTACCTTACACAGGAAAGCGTCCACGTGAGTTTTGAATATCTCCAGGAAAGGAGACTCCATAACCTCTCTGAGAATCTTGTTCCAGTTCTTAGTCCCCTTCAAAGTAAATAAATTATTCCTCATGTTCAGATGGAATTTCCCATATTCTAGTTTGTGCACGTTCCCCTTTTTCTATCACTGGGCACTGCTGAAAAGAGCCTGACCCTATCCACTTGACTCCCACCTTTTAGATATTTATAAGCACTGATGAAATCTTCTATCGATGTTCTCTTCTCCAGACTGAACAGTCCAAAGTCTTTCAACCTCCCACAAGGGAGTGGCTTCAGGACCCTAATATTGTTTGTGGCCCTCCACTGGATGCTCTCCAGAAATTCCCTGGCTGTCTTGAAGTGGGGAGCCCAGAATTGGACACAATATGTCTCCAGATTTGGATTCACCAGGACAGAGTAGAGGGATAGGATCATCTCTCTCAGTCTGCTGCTCATACTCTCTTTAAATGCATCCTAGGATACCACTGACACACTGCTGGCTCATGATCTGATTGTTGTTCATCAGTACACCTAGATCCTTTTCTGCAGAGCTCCTCTCCAGCAGATCATCCTCTAACTTGTGTTAATGAGTATGGTTACTCCTCCTCAGGTGTAGGACTATGGCCTTGCCCTTGTTGAACCTCATAAAGTTTTCTAGCCAGTGCAGGTCTTAGTGAACGGTAGGACAGCCATCAGACACTCCTTCCAGGTTCATATCATCAGCAAACTTGCAAAGGATGCACTCTATCCCTTCATCCAGGTAGTTGACAAAGATGCTGAACAAGACTGAATCCAGTACTGTCTCCTGGAACAGGCCTCCAAGCGTACTCTGTGCCACTGATCACAACTATCTGATCTCTGCTAGTCAGCCAGTTCTCAATTCATCTCACTTGTCAACTCATCCTAAACTTCCTAAATGTAAAGTCACCTACGAGGATGTCATGGGAGAATGTGCCAAATCCTTTGTGGAGTCAAGTCAGACAATATCCACTGCTCTCCCATTGTCTACTCAGCAGGCCGTGATATCATCATGTAAGGCTACCAAGTTGGTCAAGCATGATTTCCCCGCAGTGAATGCCTGCTGGCTACTCCTGATAACCTTTGCTTCCACTTGCTTGGGATGACATCCACAATAAACTCTTCCATCAACTTCCTGGGTCAGAGATGAGGCTGATAGGCCTGGATCATTCTTCTTGATCTTTTTGAAGACTGGAGTGACACTGACTTTCCACCAGTCTTCAGGCACCTCTCCTGTTCTCCACAGCCTTTCAAAGGTGACAGAGAGGCATTTGGCATTCATTTCCACCAACTCTCTCAGCACTCGTGGGTGCATCCTTGGGGCCCATGGAGTTGTGCATGTCAAATTTGCCTAGATAATCTCTGATCAGATCCTCCTTGATCAAGATTTAGATTGGATGTTAGGAGGAATGTCTTCACTCAGAGGGTGGTGGGGCACTGAGACAGTCCTGTGACTTGGTCCCTGAAGCAGGTGGTCTGCATTGCTCCCATCCAAAGTTGACAGGCTTTGCGCTGGGGTAAGATACACTCACTGTTCTCATGACCAATCTTCCTGCTTGGTTAGCTTTCTTTGATGTGGTAAGGAAATTGCTTTTGAACCTGGCTCTAAGGATAGCTCACCATTTAGGAGAGGGGTGAAGCAAGCAAAAAGAGTGTCTTGCTGTCTTAAATCCACAAAGTGTACATTGCTAAGACCTATTAAAAATAGAAGTCAGAGAGACAAGTGTAATGTGTCTTCAGGGCTGAAAATTGTAACATGTAGTCAGCAACAAGAGCTGCCAGACACTTGCTTTGAAAATACCCTAGAACTTCTGTCAGTTGTGCAAGGATATGTACAAAAGGAAGGAGCTGTTTGTTAGAAATGGGAACCCTGGCACAGGGCCCTCTAGGCTTGCCTTAAAATGCCTGTAAGCTTGCCCATATGAATGAGAATGGAAAGTAAGCCTGCAACCTGACTGCTGCTTGATTCATATGTTGTGTCTGAGAGTCATCTCCCTTAGGGAAAAGAGAAAGGAAAAAGTCTTTCATAAATCTGGTATAAAACTCCCCTGTTTAGAAACACTTCCTCTCCATTTCTTTAATTGTTTTATTTAAAGCTCTACCTGGGATAAGAATGCTTTCTAAAAATCCCAAATCCCCTATCAAAATAAGATTTATCTAATGTTCAGTGCATTATTTGAGTAGGACAATGGAGAAAGTGTCAGCAGAAAGGAATGTACAGTCTTGACTTTCAAACAGCTGAAGGCAAAAATCTCCCAAAGGATTTTGTTTAAAAATATTTTTAAGAAATAATGAGAAATAGGAGAGGTGCACAGAAAGACACAGAGTGCCAATTAACTCACTAGGTTTTGCAAGCTTACTTTGCACTAACTAGCAGTTGCATGCTAAAGCACTATCCAGAGAGATTGGTTTACTTTAATTTTAAGATACAAGAGAAAGTAATTCTAAAATCTCTGTATTTTAGGGGAAAGAATTCTCCAAGAGTTACAACTCATCAAAGTGGACAGAGAAAGAAAAGCGAAGTGTTTTTGCTCATAAGCAATCTATGACCAGAGGGCAGTTAAAAGAATAAATGATAACACTTGGAAATGTCATCTGAAACTTAAGTGGCCATGCTCTGACAATAAGAGGGTTTTTAAAAAGCACTTACTCTAAATGAATGCTAAAGAGAAATGGTGGTCAGCTACTGTAACAGTGGAAAACTGCAGATTGTCAAAGAATAAATTTGTAGCAACAAGGCCAGACCTAATGCATGACTTCAAGCAGGTATCAGGGCCACATCATGAGAGCCTGAAGCAAATGAACCAACTGCAGCAATAGATGGCATTTGAAAACTTCATATCTGAAATCTAATGGAAAAAAGAAACAACAATAACAAAACAATTAAAAAACAAAGCAAAACAAAACAAAGAAAAAAAACCCTCCACTGCAGCACACTTCTTCCTGAAAAAATCCCTGTGATGTAGAATATGTGTATAAACCCAGAAGCACCATGCAAAACACTGGGAAAATATAACTGTGTGACCATTTGGGGATAATTCTCTAGGAAGAAGAAAAATCTCCTAAAAAGCTGAGTGCCACCATTGTGGGAAAGACTTTTATTGTGGGACTCTCTGAAGCTGAAGACATTTCAGAGCTTCCCATCTGTCTTCTGTTTTGGGACTGGAACTCCTGGAGGACAGACCATGGCAAAATGACTCAGGGAGGGGTTGGGTGCAGCAGAGGTGGCATTGTGGATCCTGCTCTCACAAGCAGACTTCATCCTTATGCCCCTGTTTATTGGAAACTCAGTAAAATTAGTAAAACCTTTGTGCTTTAATTCAGATTAATAACAATGAAAATGAGGAAGGCAAGAGCATTTGTAGATCAAGTCGAACAATGTAAACACTCAAGATTTTTGAATTGGTATCTTACATTTTCTTTTATAATTCATGTTAATATCTGACTGTCCACCGTATTTCTAAGAAATACAGACACATATTCACTTCACATATAATTCTTTTTTCAGGTAGATATTTCATTTTTTTATCTGGGTAAGTGTCCTGAAGATCTTCTGCAATTTATATATCTTCACACAGCTGAAGGTGAAGAAGAGTTCACCTCTTACAGACACAACAGAGTGCTCTGTTCCCTTCTGAGATAGAAAACTTTATAGGCATTTTATAAAGGATATTTTGCATGGCAGCCGGAGAAACTTAAGTCTATACGCCACGTATTTTTACAGTGTTTCTAAAATTCATTTGATTTTTCTGTGTGATTTACCTGCTCATCCTCCACAATTCTTGTTTTCCTGCTAAGATGGCGAACTTCTAAAATGTCTTTCTGCTTACTGCCATTTAAATTCTTTTCTCCTTTATTGCAGAATTAGCTTTAGCATTTATCGTTTCACTTAGAAGTGTCTTAAAATTCTGGCTGCGGTTTTACATCTAATTTATAAAAGAATCAGCTTTTGTTATATAGGAAATTGTTCCAATTTACTCATAAGGACTAATTTATTTATTACCCATTTTAACAGAAAATGATGCCTTTATCATGTAAATCTACATGAAAAATAATCACCAGGGAGCAGTCAAGTAGAACAGACAGTGAAGGCACCAGTTATACTGCACATTGACCAGGAAGAAAATTACGAACTGCAGTGAGAAAAAATCCCTTATGACAATTGTGCTGCACTTAAAGATGGGAAACCAGATTACACTATTGCTTATTCCAGTAGAATAGTAATCTCCTTAAGTCTGAAAGAGGCATGAGTCTCATGTGAAACCTTAATCATATTGAGATTAGTCTGATATACATTGGTAACAGAGCCAAAAACAAGTTAGAGAATGTAATATGAAGTTATTATCAAATCCTGCAAGTCATTCTGTGTTCAGTATCTAGTTTTTCTGTACAATAACAATCAATAATAAAAAAAAGAACAGAGCAATTCTAATTCTACAGAATGCTTCCAATGAAACAGCACTTTATTTAAAGCTTATGCATACTGAAACTGTTACATGTCACAATAAACAAACACTTTACCTCAAGTGAATATTGTCCTTTGCAGGCTGTTATAAAGCCAAGTGCTCATATCTGAAGGTAAATGAAAAGACTAGAGGAACCTCGACCACTGCCATATCCCAAAGCAGCCTTCTGCTCAGAAAAAAAGGGAGATGACAGATGAGAGCTTGGAGGTATTTTGCTCAAATTCATTTATGTTCCAGGTGAGTGGTCACAGAGCACATCCCATTCCTTCTTTAATCTAAGCAAAGATTGAAGAACACAATACCAGAAACACCCAAAATCTCAGAAATATGTTCCAGTGGCTCAGGAGAGTGAAAGGTGAATGAGAACATTTGGAAAGGAGAGAAAACACATCAGGAAAAAGAGACGTGGCAAAACCACATTTCGGTCTGCCACTGTAAATTAGCTCTTAGTGTCAAAATGTGCAGAATATCTTTTTCAGGGCACAAGGGCAATTAAAACTTTCTACTTACATTTCCTGAGGAAGAACTTCCTTTCACTCAGATACCCTATATATATATACATATATATATATGGGCTCCTAATTAATATGTCCTTTATGTCTGGCCCATATGTCAGTTGTGGTAATCCTATAGACAATTTCGAAGTGAAACAATTTTACTTTTCTTGCAGCTTTAGTTCCTGTGTTACTAATCTCAGTCCAAGACAGTACATTTATATGCATAGGATCACAGAATTATTTAGTTTGAAAAAGGTCTTCAAAACTGTCAAGTTCAGCTCTCAACCCGACATACCAGTTTGCATCACTAAACTATGTTACTACCATGCAAGGGAACCTATTGAAATTCAGGAAAAATGTCAGTCAACACTATATTCATCAGTTTTCCATATTTCTGTGGTATTTAAAGTTAGAACGTCCCCTTTTGGAATGAGAAAAATCTCTTGTTTGCGGACAGAACATTCAGTGTATGCATTTTGTATTGAAATCAATGCTCTACTTTTTATGATTTCTTTTTAAAATCTTCTGTGGCAGAATGTGCTAATTTTCTGTTTCAGCGAGCTAGATAAAATTTAGTTATTAAACTAAAATGTCAAGATCCTATTGGTAATAATTACAAGAGTGCGGGCAAGCAAGGTCAGCATGATACTGTTCTGGCATGCCCCTCTCTGCTCTCCGCCGGCTAATGACAGGCACAAGCACTACATTATTGATACATATTTTTTTCAAATAAGTGAGGTAACAAATTGAGTAAAACTGCACACAGATTCTTGAGGAAGTATGCCTTTAAACGAGGTATCTTCAGGGACAAAGCAAGAACCTTTTACATAGTAATTACAGGAAAAAAATATATACATTTGCCTCTTAATAAGATAGAAGAAAATACTTTTCTGGAAAACATATATTTTTTTAAGCTATGCTCTGAGCTCCAATGTCTCTCTCATTCTTTAGTTGTATTCTAGATTACTGAGGTTTTTGTTTTTAAATTGCTGTTATTCATTCTCATCAGAATGGGATGCTGTGGAGCCAGTAGACATTTGTCGGGGAACGTGCAGTGACATTTTCAAACACACTCAGTGTTGGACTCAAGTACAAAAAGCGATGGCATGGCATCTGTTACTGAGCTCTTTATCAAAGAGTTCAGGAAGGTGTATGTAATTAAATGTTGAGATCAATATGTCCACATTTTCACAGCAAACAGCCACTGTTAAAGTCTTTACAACCTTCCAGAACAAAGGGGAAAAATTATAGAGAAAATGATCTGCATTTAAATGCAAAATATTCATCAGGGCTTTAATCACGTCTTTAATTTCATTTCATTCAGTCATAAAGAATTATAAAATGGAAAAACAAAAATTTGTCAGTCTTTTATAAAATATTAAAAGAAAAATGACTAAGCTTCCGGGGAAAAATAAACTGGAGTTAAATGTACACTTGAAAACAACAGAACAATAGAAGCACCTACAAAATAAAGAGAAAAGGTGCTTTCGCAAATTAGCTCTACTATTCTCTGTGGCAGTCAAAGGGGTTTCCATCTCTGGTTGTCTCACCTGCCACTCTGTTAGAGGCAGACGTCAATGTGAGTCGATTCTTTACTCCTTCCCCAAATCACTGCCTGGTATCTAAACTACTTATATAATCACTTCAAATGAAGGTGGCAGGCAAAGATGAGGATGCATGTTTCTTCAGCCATCCCTAGTGTGGTGGAAGTCATCTGGATAAGGTGCAGTATGAGCAATTGAGAGCCGTAATATTTTAAACTTGATAGCAAGGGTAGCTAAAAATTGCCTTTCAGGCCCACTCTGGCTGCAATGCTGCTATAGAAAAACGACATGCAAATTGAGCTACTCAAACATTTGTCGAACTCTCTTCACTATTAGGCTGCTGAAAGTATTGCTCTTTGTCTTTCTGCTCATCAAGTCACAGTGGTGCTGCAAAGCACACAGCGCTGCTGGAGCAAGGCTCTTAGTAAACAACAGGAGGGAAGCAACAATAAATGGGAAAGGAAAAGAAGTGAGGAATAAAAGCCCCGCATTTGAAATATTTTAAAGTTGGTTCAGGGGTGGGAGCAGTAAATCAAGACTTTCTGTCTTGATTTGGTTAATATCATGAAGATGAAGGCTCTGGGGCTTTGAGTGGATTTCAGTGCCATGTGACAGAATGACAGACACAAAGCTTGCTCCATTCATCCTGCTTTTCCTTTCTTCCAGATACTGAAGTTAAGCTCTGGGGGGTGATTGCAGTAAGTCAGCTCATCCTTTTGTTTGTTACTGTGGATTATTTCAGACAGGTTACTGGGGTCTTTTGATTTATTGTCCCACAGTTTTCCTTGCAAAACAAACAGAATTTTACTACCACCCATGGACTATATGATTTGCACAAGCTCAGCTTTTCTGCCAATTTGGCTGGCCAGATTAAACCAGTTTATTTTATAGGGAACACTCCAGTTATGCTGTTTAGGCTGCTCATGCATCACCATAAATAACACAATGCTGAGCAAGTTCTATAGACAAATTAAGTATTTGATTAAATTTGCCACACATTTTGTGAGACTGGACAGTAACACAAACTACCCAAAGAGCAAAATGTAAGATTTCTTGTTATCACTGAGTTTTTGGAGTAGTGCTTTAGGCCAACAAGAACACATTAGGACACTGCAGCTTTAAACTAAGTTAGATAATTATGACTGAGGCTCCCAATTATAACTTTGTGCAGGAATAGCATCCTGTAAGGGGATTCAGCTAACTGGCTAGGCTGTGGCTCTTATTTTTCTAAGGTCAGAGCTTCCCAGTTTATGCTTTATTTATTAAGACATTTCAACCCCTACGGGAGCTAACAAAGAGAGGGAAAACAGCAGTAATCAGAAATCACAATGTTTAACATCTTTGGCGTTGCTGGTAGCACCTTTGCTATAATAACAAGGTGAAAATAAATAAATAAATAAAAATCGGAGCCCCAGCTCTAATGAAAATTCCGTGACTGCAATTACTGCTTATGTAAATATCCTGGTCTCATAATTTGACCCACAGGAACATCAAACAGCCTTTCATATGGAATTCCATTGCATTAAATGCAGAAGTGTTTTCTAATAAATGACAATAATTTCACCTAGAAGAAAACTTTCTTCAGTGTTTACTTTGGTAAATTATCTTCCAAAACCTACATTTTGATCTGTATTTTAATGGCAAAAAACATGAGTTCTTTGCCTGCAAAGGGAAGATGTGTCTCTGCTACTCTTAAAAGGGAACTGACACTGTAAGTCCAGTCCAACCATCTGTTCTCACTCAGCTAACCCTTCCCAAAGCTCAAAGAGCAGATATATCAACAGCAATCAGACAGTTATTATTGATTGATAATTTCAAACAAATCAGGAGACAAATAGCAGGACTAGAGCCTTCTCCTTTTTTAACAGTCACATCAAATAATAACAAACATCTCTACACTTTACTGTTTCTAACACCTTTGGAATAACTAGGCACTGTCTTCTTTAGCTTACATTTTTAAATGAAAATATTCTAGTGTTCAACTAGTAACTAGAGCTGCTTTACTTCTACTGTCCTTGAAATAGTCAGATTTTTCTCCAGCTTTACATTCAGATGTTTAGAAGATGTTAAAATAACTTTTTTGATTCCTGGATTACAAAATCCAATCTTAGTAAGTTTGCACAGGATGATAGGAGTGGTGAGACTCTGAAAGACCTTGTGTCTAGGTTTTTTACTTCATTTTTCTTAAATCTCTTTTCAGTTGTTGATCCAGGGCTTTGGTTGAGGAGTTTCCTTCAGCAGTCTTCTTTCTTTTCTAAAGCTTTGGCCAGTCCCATTTCTGAAGTAGTAATATCTCACTGATTTGTACTCTCTTTGCTTCATTTACATAGCAGACTTCACAGAAATGCAGCTGAGATAGCATCTAAATATTTGATAAAAGCAATTATGTAACACTAGGGAATCTTCATTACTCTGTTATGATATATTATAACTTCAAGCTAATTATGCCTATCTAATATATGGACATTGTGCACTCTGATGCAGTATTGTTGTCTCTGTACTATCTGTAATTTCTTATGAAGGGTTTCCTTATCAGATGGTCAGACTTTATTTTTTCAGAATAATTTGTTGGACCTCATCCTTAAAGTAAAAATTTCCAGAGCAAGGGAAATCATACTACAACCAGAATGAGATCCAGTGTGTGAACAGGCACTGTCAGTACCAGCTCCTGCCTTGTCCTGATGATTATCTGAGCTAGAGAGGCTTCTGCCAGGCTTCTACTCTTTCTTTACAAGGCAAGCCATTAATCCTTTCAACTCTGTTAACCTCTGTGTATGCCACAGTGGGAGGAGTAGCAGGGTTAGTAGTTGAGTAACATAGTGGTAAGCTTATTTAGTGATAATCTTGCTTTCAGTTGACTGATCTCTTCAGATGTCTTGCATCCTTGCATACACTATTCCTTCACAACAGACAAAATTTTATGTAAGACATAAACCAAGAAAAAGAGCAAAAGGTGGTAGCAGAGGCAGGTTCCTCTTAACTTAGCCAGATTTGTTAGCAGTGTTTTATTCTTGTGAGTAATAGCCACCCTTCTGTCATGGATACAGATGCTATTCTACTTAATAGAGAGGGAAAAGAACATCTATAGGCTAAAGAGCAGGTCTTCTACATCATGCAAGGGACTGCCTGTAAAATATAGACCATCTGATTTGTGCTTTCTTTCCTCTATCTGTGAATCAATACACTTTCTCTGATTAATAATGTTTCTTACATGTCTCAAAGAGCACTCTCTATAGTTCAATTTAATGATGTCTTAGAATGTATATTAGTTTGCTTACCTGGTTATTGTCTGGTAGTCATCTTCTTTGTAGACAGCATTACAAATGTTAAAGGAATGATTTTTAAAGTATTTACTTTCATTCTCTTTCTCCTTTACCATCTTTTTATTCACAATGTAATAAAGAAAATGGCATAAATCTTGAAGAATTATCTTTACTGAGGGTTTTTTTTGTCTTTTTTTCTGTTTACTTGAAATTTTTAAAAGGCTTGCCCAGCTGCCTTCAGTTTATGCAGAGTCATTTTGGCTGATTATTTCATATACTCTGCAACGTTTAGAAAAAATCCACTGTAACCATGGTAACTATTTTTTGCTTAAGCACAGTTGAGCATATGAGTTCATTTTAATTTAGCTGAAGAAAATAGAGAAATGCTCTTGAAAGCTATTGAATTCTTCTCAGTTATTATTGGCTTTCATTTCAGGTTCAACAGAGATAGAATTGCTCACAGTCTCTCTTTCTTGCTTTCAGTGATTCCTTTCCTTTCCTTTCCTTTCCTTTCCTTT
>PPHD01020073.1:0-13816 GCA_002909625.1 Bambusicola thoracicus
CAGGAAGACAGAATCACCTGCTGCATGAGATGGTCAGAGGTTAAAAATAGGAGGCAGTGGTTAAAAAATGACAGTGGGTTGCTGACTCATTACTTTGAAGAAACTCAGAATTCAGGCAAGCTCAGATGACAAGCTCAGTGCCCATTTCAGCATGCTAAGGAGGCGTTTTGCTGTGGCATCCAGAAGTATTTAGTCCATGCTCCAAACACAGCAGAACAGATAGAGCTGCTGACAGACTTTGAAAGTGTGCCGCTGAGTCGACATAGCTATGGCTTTTGTTTCTTGGCCCAGGAGCTTTCTGAACTGAATTTTGGTGGGTGTCTCACATCACTGCCTTGGAGATTCCCTGCTTTCTTATCTGCCTGCTGGTTCTCAGACAAAGCTGTATTACAAGCTCCTTTCCATGGCTAACTCTTAGCTTAACTTTTTGTTCTCAGCCCCACCAAAGAGAGCACAGCCCAAATCCTTCTCTCATCAGCATCCAAACATCACATCCTTTTCTTTGGAAAAGATTCATGACCTAATCCATTTATATAAATTAGTTGGTAAAGATTGTTTTTTCTTTCCCAGAATATGTAGTTTTCCTCCATTTGTAATTGCAGTACATTGATGGATTCATGGATATTCATAACAAAATCTGTCATTGTTTCTTGCTGAATTAGCATATATAACATTAGTCATGCATCAAGTTCCCAATGTGAAATCAGTTGAGGCTCCATTAAAAATATAACCAAAGTATTTGCAAGGTAGCGATAAGGTAAAAAGTACCCAGCAGTGTCTTTCAACAGAAGCTGAATGCTTACAGTGTATTCTGCATATTGTGATTTTGTTTTTGCTTTTAAAAAACTGCCACTGATATAGGGATGGGCTTGACTTCACACCTACTTTCTTAACATCTTGAAAATACCTTTTTTCCTTCCCCCTCCTTCTTTTTCACACCTTCAGCTCCTTTAATTTTGCTGCTTCACGTTTAAACATTCAGTGCATAATGCTGTGATAAAATCTGTGCAAATTTCTTGTACTAATTTTTCTGCACGTGCTAGAGATAGATGAAGGAAAAAGGAAAGAAAAACTTGTCATATGAAGACTTTTGGTGCACCCAGCTTGACTTCTTTCTAATCACTGTCAGCAGCAAGTGCCTTTATGGAAGATTTGTGAATATCCAAAAACTGGACAGGAGCCCTAACAGATCCTCAGATTAAGAAAGAACAGGAAAACAAAAAAAGAAGGTGTCAAAACATCCACTTGCCACTCCAGAACTGTTGTGTTGTTTCTGTAGTTTATAAGGTCAAACAATATGCCCAGCTGCTATGTGGGTACCTCAAGAAGAGATATTGCATCCCTGTGGTAGCTGTTGCTATGGGTGGCATAAATGGTTGGTTTGGCAGCAGTGCGTCAATCTCACAGCAAAAGGTACGTGGCTCTCAGGAAACCTATAGTTACTTTTGTTGACATTTCTCTCTTTTTCAGATTTAAAAAAAAATATCTAAGCACTATGACAGTAATAGCCATAGTAGAGCATAACACCCAAAAAACAAGAATACTTTGGTCAGTTGTAGGGTCTAGACTAAACTGCTGACCACAGATGACTCACAAACACAAGAGAGCAAAGAAAGATTAAAAGCCAGGATTATTTAATGAGGTGTGTAATGGTCAGACAAAGAATTTAGAGGCTGAATTGACTGCCCACATACTTTGCTTTTTTGTATCTCAATGCATGAGTGATTCTTCCACTCAAGCAACTGAGTGTGCGGACTATACACACATTTAATACTATAGGGTATTGTGCATGCTGTGAAATGATGGTAGTTCTAAAGTAAGAAGTGCTTCATGTTTTATAGAATATGATCTAAGGAATAGATATAAATAAATATGGTCACAGCTTACTAAATAAATGAACGAATATGCTGTAATGAGAGAAGCAAAATTCCCACGAGTAAGGGAAAAGCTTTCCTGTGCAACTTGGTCAATTTAGCTGGTGAATGTGGCAAAAAAAAAACCCAGACAGTACTTTAAAACATGCACCTGGTTCCACAGGCTAATCTGGGCACCACCTCCTACTACACAGTAACCTGGAACAAGCAACTGGCAGGAGGAAGGATGTTCTTAAAAGCAGAGTAAAACCACTGCCTCTGTTTGTACTTAATATCCTCAGAGCTGCTTTGAAGAGGTTTCACCCTCTGACAAGCAAGTTGTGCATAAGCACATATGAGAAAGAGTGACTCAGTACTAGAAATAGCAATTAAATCCACACTGACCTATGTGTATTAAAAAATATACCATGAGACCTTTTGAAGCTGGCTGGCCAGGGATGAGACAAAGTGCTCTCACCTTGAGTTTGGCTGAAATATAAACTGAGGTGCTGATGGGTTTTTTTTGTTGTTGTTGTTGTTTCTTTGTATTCAAGTTAACTGCTAGATCTGTGATATTTGTTATAAAACATATTTAAGGCCTCTCTACCTTTGAGGCAGTCAACAGCTCCTGCTAATCCACAAATTTACTCACTATACCTTAAACCCATGTATCCAAGTCACTGATAAAAACATCAGGGCCAGTTCTCTTCAAAATTGAGCCCTGGGGAACCCCACTTAATAACCGGCCATCAGCTTGATGTAACCCCATTTAATTTGATCCTTAGAGCCCGACAGGTCAACCAATTATTCACCTATCACATCGTTCTGTTTAAGTGCCCACATCTTTTTGTGAAGTCTTCTAAGGACAACAGTACCACAAGACATTACAGAAGCAAACTGTGGTTAGTATCTACCAGCGAAGAGTAGCATCCAGGCTCAGAAAAATTCTCTCCCCATTTACCACAGTGTATTCCACAGTCTCATCCTCTGTGCATTCCCAGCACAGGAGTCCACAAAAAAAGCAGAAAGGAAAAACAACAGCATGTCCATACTAGCATAACATTACTGATTCTGATCAGATTTTTAAGATTTCTCTTATGTTTCATCTAGCTCGCAAAAATAGGAGAAATTGTAATTTTTAAAGAAAGATCTATAAACCACTATACACTTTAAGAAAGCCTGATCTCTGAATGATGAATCTGAAAGCTGGGAATATTCATGCCTGTAAATTTTTAACTGCCCCCACATATTACCTCCTGCCATATGCTGAGCAGGTTTTTGTGGTGGAACATTTTACCCTTGCTTAGGAGAAAACACCGACCTGGTGCTGCACTCACCTTCACAATCAGACTTCGGTGCTCCTCAGATTGACTGAAGTTCATGCCCATTTCAAAAATGCTCATCGTTCCTTCCTCACACAGACTCATCCAGGTGTGATACTCTTCACGCTCTGGCAGTCTATCCCAAAATGTCTTGAAGACCTCCCAGACTGTTTCCTGACACACTGAAGGCACAAGAGAAGTCTTCTGTTAGTACAAGAAAAGTGCTTCTGTGGCAAAGGTGGTCAACACAATATTGCTCTAATGCTGTATGCTGCATGATTATGGTGATTAGCGATAAGGAAGGAGAGGGAATGGTCTCAAGTTGTGCCAGGAGGGAGGGGGTTCCAGTTGGATATTAGGAAAAGTTTCTTTTCAGCAAAAGTAGTGAGCCATTGAAGGAGGCTGCCCAGGGAGGTGGTGGTGTCACTGTCCCCAGAGGTATTCAATCGCCATGTAGACGTGGCACTGATGGATGTGGTCAGTGTCATGGTGGGGATGTGGTGATGGTGGGACTAAATGATCTTGTGGTCTTTTCCAATCCTAACAGTTCTGATACAAACTATGTGTAAATGTGTAAGACGCTCAGTGCACCAACGATAAAGATCTGGTAGATCTTACACACTCATACCACTTCCCTTCCTGAATTTTTACTGAAGTAATTATTTCATTAAAGAAAAAGTAAAGACCAGGATGATGATAGCATAACAATGTAATATGTTAAGCAATAAGTCAATCCCTAACCTTACTGTATATATGCAGTGAGAAAGATCTGTGATTGAATACTCAGCCTGCAAATTAAATGTTGAATTATCTTGTATGCCAGCTGCTTCAGTCTCCCTCTCTTTAATGTGCTTTTTGCCAGTCAGAGCAGTTGGTCATACCGCTTGCTCAAGCAAGAATTCCTCTGTGACCCAGAATAAGTGGAGGAGATGAAAATATATAGGATTTTCTGTGTGTTCTGGAAGAGAACAACATTAAAAGGAGAACAACTCTAAAAATCAGCTGCAGCAGGTGCCAGCCTGGGGTAGTACCACACAAACAAACCTGCTTTTCAGCTTTAATCTGATTTCACTAGTTAAATATATACACATAGTTTGGCAGAGGAGCACTTTGCATTCAGGGAAAGTCTTGACATCATAAGCAAAACCCTACAGGAGGCTGAATGTGAATCCATCTTTGGAGACTCATTTTTTCCAATCAGCTTAATGGTATCTTTGTAAATACTGCTTCTCCGTATCCTGTATTCTGAATTCCAAAATGGATGAAAAGTGCATGTGAAAGTGAATTCCAAAATGGATTAAAATTAACACCTAAATCACGCTGAAACACTGCTTCTTCTAGCCAAGGGGTGGACATTTCTCTTAAATGCAACAGCTTTATAAATAATAACTTGAAGAAACTGTACCCAGTCACACCTAAAAGCTTAGCTGATTTTGGTGCTGGATGGCATCAGGCAAAAGTTCTTTTCTCCACTCCAAATTTCAGTTTATCATAGCTGAGATCATTTTTCTCTGTAGAACTGGCTGCAGATATACAGGTATTTCTTATTTCTGCACCACATTCCTGCCAGCTTTTCTACGTGGAGGTGGCTTTGCTCATTTGACAGGTATGAATGGAGAGGAATGTGGTCTTTAGGCTCTGCATAATTAACTTTCTGTAATACATTACTGTTCTAGCATCCCTCCAGCTTCTAGGTGTAATCTGTACATCTTTACCTGTAAAGCACAGTAATTGGTCCTCTCACGTCCCAATTCAAGTTACACTGGCTGCCTCAGCAACTAAGGAGGTAAAGGCTGCGTTTCCATATGAGTCTGCACAGATCTCAGGCAATGAACCCATAATCCTTCTCAAGGATTTCTGGATCCTGCTGGAGTACTAATAAGCTTCCTGAAGCAGAAGGACATCTGTAGTATCCCCTCTACCATCCCACTCCTAAGAACTGTGTGTTCAGGTAGACCTGTGTCTTGTTTCAGACCCAGAAGCCTATACCAGGCAGTGCCACTTTCTCTAATTTCTTTGCATGGAATTTATGTCCTGCATTCTGATTAATGGACCTTTTACTCCAGGTGCAATAGTGTACAGCAACAGCCCTGAAACGTGATTATTCCCTGTAGCTGGGATAAGCCTTCAGCACACTGTCAGTGAGAGATGAAGCCACAGCTAGAGCTTGCAAACACACTGCAGTGGCACTGTCTAATCCTAATTTTCAAATGGCAACAGGCAAAGCACTGGCTTTACATCTGTAAAGTAATAACTAGCAGTAATAATTGTAGGCAGTTTTCATTGCTGCTCTTAATCTTAAATAGTTTAATCTCTTTTTTTTTATTTTTTTTAATGAGTGTGACAAGAGTGTGTCTTGTCTGAATACAAGCTGCTCTTGTATGAACAGTTGCCCCAATCAGCTCCCAATAGATTAAAGATTTATTGTGTGTCCTTTCATTTGGAATTAGGCACTCCACTGAATTCTAGTCCCAAAGACTTTGTGCCATCTGTGTGCTTCAAGCCCATTAATCAGACCTAAGCAGTCAGAACAGGGTTATATTTACAAGAGAAGGATGAAAGGGGGATGTTAAGGAGTCCTCTCTGGCCTCTGTCTCGTCTTGCCATTTCCACTGTGGAAAGCAGTAACACATGAGACAGCATGGTCCAAACTGATATTAAGTCATGTTCCAGCCCTTCTGACTACTTATCTTGTCATTGTCCTGTTTATTCCACTGGCCGATTTGTGAAACAGTGGACTGCTTGGCAGGACAGTGAATCGAGACTGCATTGGACTCAACCCAAGAACCGTCCCCAAGCGTGTTTGCCTAAATGGTGTCCAAGAGAAAACCATAGCCTGGCTATGAAAAGGACGTATTTTGTTTTAATCTTTCTTTCTCATGTATCTTTTCAATATTTAAGTAGTTAGATGAGAATTCCCATTCCAAGCACTGAAAAAGAATGGCACAGTTTCTTCAGCGTGACTCAGATCATATAAAGAAAGAAACAAATATGATTCTACCTCCCAACAGTTCTTTCAAGTATGTCAAAGAGTGAGTTCTTACCACGGCATAATTTGACGTGGCCACCCAAGGCAGTGAAGAGACACCACCCTCATGTTACATTCAGTTCCATAATAAGTGTTTTTATCCTTCTTTCAGTTTAAAGGTGG
The DNA here is from genome assembly GCA_002909625.1 of Bambusicola thoracicus. Taxonomy (NCBI): domain Eukaryota; kingdom Metazoa; phylum Chordata; class Aves; order Galliformes; family Phasianidae; genus Bambusicola; species Bambusicola thoracicus. The sequence goes on from PPHD01020073.1 coordinate 6,327, forward strand.
AACCCATCACTGTGGCAGGTGTTCAACTACCTGCAGGCCAGGAAGGTCGTTCAAAGTTCTTATCAACAACTTTTTGAGAACTCCCATAAGAGAAAAATCTTGTTTTTCATAAGTGAATTATAAGCATGCTGAGACTATGTAGGCAAAACCTGAGGTCATAAATCATAAGTAAACAAAGTTTAACTTGACTTGAGTGGAAGCTTCAGCAAATAGCTATATTTTACTGGGTAGAAATAATTCACTATTTTTCCTTTCTGACCCTCTGGCAACTTGCTGTTACCTGTGCCATGTGCAGTATCTACATATTCTGTCCATAAATGAAGCAACATTTAACTATCATTTGAAATATCATAAACCAACTGTAGGGAACCAGCTATGGCAGGGGGTTGGATTCAGTACTCTGCAGAGGTCCCTTCCAACCTCTACAGTTCTGTGATACAGTAACTTCTTTGAGCCAAAACAGAAATAAAATAAGCATCTGGTCAAAACACGTATTTACCTGTATGCTTTCTGACTTGCCAACTGCTAAGTAAAAGACCTCTTGTGTTTAGGCCTTGCATTACGATCTTTCCAGAGTTGGGTTTTGAAGACTAGCTGCAGAACCCTACAAACAACGCAGCCAACCAGGCAACACTGCCAGGATGATGAAGGAACTGCTGAGCAGACCCAGTGGTGCTGTCACTTCAGGGCAGCCCCCGGGGCACAGGGGTGCCCATCCTTACAGCTACATCTCACTCAGAACTTTCACTGGCCTGCTGCAGGGTAGCCACAGTCACAGAGTATGTGGGACAGCATTAGCAGCATCAGGTCCTGGACAAGACAGGATTTGCGATCCGGCCTCTAATCCCTGGTAAACAATACTGATTAAAAGCATCATAAAATCGAGATCAATCTTTTAAGGCAGCTAGCTAAGAGCCTTGAAGTTACACGTGGGTGGGAAGGTAAGGTAAGCTCCTCTAGAAAATAACTTCCTTCTTCCCATAGCCTTGGTAATAAATAACTTGTATTTTAGTGTTAAGTGCTCAGCTGCTTTGCAGTTTTCATCTGAAGAATTCATCTGTTAAAAAAAAAGATAACAGCTCCCTGCTATAGAGATGTGATCATTCCAGCTGTCCTCAGAAAAGTAAGCAAGTCCACAGATGATGTGTGACTGACATGATGAATCAGAATTCAAACTAAGAATGAAAACCAGATGGCTTGATCTTCAAGATTTTTTTCCCCAGTGTACATTTTGCATGTGCATAACACAAGTCCTCAGAAATTCAGTCACTTAACTCATCTCTGAAATATATTCAGCTTCAAGGTGAAAGATTTGCCTGCCAAGGCAGGAAGAATAGAGCAACAGCATATTTGGCCCGTGCACTTGTGCAAACTTCCACTTGAGCAACGTGTCATAGGCACAGTCTTGATTTTTAAGGACCACAATAGGTTCCAAAGGCCCCCTCAGAAAGCCGGACACATACCAAGGTCATTTGAATCTCAGCATCTCTCCTCTAGAAGCCAAAAAGCCCAGCCCTTGGAGCTTATCTGCTTCAAATCTAGTGTTTACACTCAATGTGTACAAGTAATATCTCGAAAAACTCAAGACAAATTGCGTTTCAGAAAAAAAAAACAGGTAGGCATAAGCTTTTTTCAGTACTATAAACATGTGAAAGGGGTGAAAAAAAATGTGATTGAAGTTTACTTTCTTAAGACTTTATCATCCTTCTCAAAATCTCCAGCTAAGATCTCCGATGAGATGACCCCTCTGTCTGACGCTCTCCCATTTGGCTACCTCGCGTGCACCTGGGCAGGATACAGCACCTCTCTGGCTCTAGCTTTACAATTCAGGACGCATTTATCTCTCAAATGAGAAACAATTAGCCTATTACATCTCAGTCTGTGCTCAGGGATTTCTGAGGTTAATAGGAGAGGCAACACATGACAGCACCCAGTGGGGGGTAGGGTGGCTTTCTGGCCATTTGTGTAAGTGGAGAGCGCTGGAGTTTAATCTCAGTTAAATCCCATTAGTGCTTCTTAAGTGTTGAATCGTACAGTGGCTAGGAGCACCGAGTCAGGCAGAATATTCTATTTTGAGGCAACCTGAGGCCAATTCGCTCTCCTCCCTTGCAATTTCGCCACAACTGGAAGACTTAATGGCAGTGGGTTTTTATAAGAACTATTGCAAGAGCAAGATTGACAGACACTTCTTAAGAGATCTTTCCTGCAAAGATTTCATTAGAACTTGCTAAACAAGCTAATAACGTCACGTGCAGTGCGATCACTTCAGCTGTTGCTGAAATGGTGTTGTTTACAGGCTACAACACAACAACCTTTAAATAACACATGTAGCAGTCCAGGGTTTTTAATTAAAATAGCTGAATGTCAGTTAGCTAATCCACACGAAGGATGTTTGCCATGAATGCTGACACACTGAACTCTAGCATGAACTATTCTCACTGGCAATATTTCAGTAACTACAAAGGAGTCTCTTTCAAGATAACACTTGAGATTTTGAAAAGTGTACACTGACATCTAATAATTCAAATGTGGAGGGAGACAGAAATAGATTTTTTACAAATAAACTTCAGAAGTGTATTGGCTGAGTATGAGCTATGTGTAATAAGTGACAGGGAAGAGAGGGAAACAAGGAGAAAAGGCCCACTTGGACAGGCACTTTGATTTAATGCATGCTGCTTCGGCCAGGTAGCTTTCATGAATTTTGAGCACTTGCTTTCATCGTTATTCAGCAAGACTTGCATAATTTGTGTCATGTAGGGTTTCAGCATCAACTTGAACCTCCAATCTTAGCTCTATCCATGTGCCGAACATCACATAGTTATTCCTGCTGTTTCAGTAAATAGATCTAAATCAATTCAAGAAATGAGGAGAAAATTTGGATTCTGTCTTTACTGTTATGAGTTCAGTCCTTTGCCCGAGATCACCAAATCTTGACTATAATCAGGAGTAGAACTTCATTCATGAGAAATTTGTTTTATTCTTTCCAAAGTACTGAAATATCCTTGGCTCTCATTAGCTGTGACACGCCAGAACACTGTTTGCCTTCCTTCTCTGGTCAGAATCTTTAAATGCTATCTTTAGATGTTTGGCTTTACCTGGAGCTCTGGCTGACAAAAACAGTTCTGTCAGAGAGACCATTGGATCTACCTGTGTTAAAATATGATGCACTCACTCAATACACTGAACTGTTGAAGGCCATGGATCAAAGTAGGAAAAAACGTGAATGCAATTTAGAAATTGCACAGAAGTAACTACATCTCAGCCATCCCAAGGACAACAGCAGTACTAATCCTGAGCCACAGTGCCAAAACCCAGCATCCTTTGTTTTACCCAGTTGTTAGGAACAGCGCCAGGATAACAGCACGTACCATCAACCCTGCAACCCTTACCTTGTTTCTGTTCCACTGGCAAGTCCACCTTTTAAGTCTATTAAATTCTCAGCTATCAACTGACAGTTTACATCAAAGGAAATGGGCAGTCAGCATAAAGTGACTGGTCAGTCTTATGGCCTGGAGTGGAACAGACAGACTTTTGGCCTGAGTAGGTATGGCTGTTTTTCATATAACATCCTTTGTTAACAGGGGTTTGGCCCATAGCCTGCCTGTGAAGAGTAAAAAATTATTATTCCAAATCAACATTACTATACTCAGTGTACTTGCTATCTGAAATCCACAGTTAGATTCCTACCGAATATCTTTTGTGAAACCTCCAGCCTGTTGGATACATACTGTGCTCACCACAGCAATCCATCTATGAACCACCATCAGATTTATGTGGACCTTCCAAGCAGCATTGCTGCTCCTATTAAAAGGACATTGTATTAAAGACCCAAACCACAGGCCTGCAGTACCCAAACTGCAAGTATCTCTGACTGATTTTCATCTCTACATTCTCTAAAAAAATCAAATACAAAGGCAGCCAACAGCAGTGGCTTCCATGCACAGCTGCAGGAGGTGCAGTCTTTAATTATCATGCCAGAGACTTCAGAGACAACCGTAACCCTGGAGTCAGCTCAAAAGAGACCAAAAATAGTACCTACCACTAGCGTAAAGGTTGGTTTGTTCTGCAGTGCGAATGACTGTAGGAACAAATTATCACATGAGAAAACTGTCCTCTAGACTGCAAGTGTAGAGAAACGGGCAAAAACAACTCTGTTCTTGGCTGGTGTTTGTAACTACTGCAGTAACAGTAACAATTAGCAGTGAATATCCATATCATTACTTAGATTATCTGTCTCTAACACTAATAAAGGTTTTAGCAAGCTAGCAAAAGTAAGTAAAGCTAGGGGACCTACAGCTAGGGAATGAAATCCCCACATTTCCTTCTAAGGTAGATGTAGACAGAACAAATATACCTCACGTAACCAGAACATGCAAGCTCTTATGTCAAAGCAGCAATCAACTATGTCCCTCAGTGCCACAGTTACACGGCTCTTGAACACCTCCAGGGATGGGGAATCCACCACCTCCCTGGGCAGCCTGTGCCACTGCCTCACTGCTCTTTATGAGAAGAAACGTTTCCTAATATCCAACCTAAACCTCCCCTGGCGCAACTTGAGGCAGTTGCCTCTCATTCTGTCTCTTACCAAGGAGAAGAGGCTGATTGTTATCTCGCCACAGCCTCCTTTCACAGGGAATTGTGAGGGCAATAAGGTCTCCCCTGGCTCTCCTCCAGACTGAACAATCCCAGTTCCCTCAGCTGTTCCCTATAAGACTTGTGTTCAAGACCCTTCACCATCTTCGCTGCCCCTCTCTGAACACACTCCAGGGCCTCAGTGTCTGTTTTGTAGTGAGATGTCCAAAACTGAACACAGAACTCAAGGTGTGGCCTCAGGTACGTTTACTCAGGAGGTAATTAACAAGACCTCACCAGATAGTTATGATGCAGCACATTGTTGCTAACAGAATGAAAACAACAGGTTGCTCGAACTAGACCTTGCTCAACTTGCTGCTAATTAGAGTCATCCCTATTTCTTACGTAGATCTTTTTCAAAAGTTTAAGATGCTAAGGATGGCCACAGCACCTCTGCTCAAGAAGTCATAGGGGACTGTGGAAGCCAGGAGTCCAACATGAAAGCAGAGGGACTCAGTGGACCTTTCGTTCAGCCTAAGATCATCAAGTTCTAAGTAAGCTTTTGCAAAGCAACTGATGGATTTCTCTTCTTTACTCTCACTCGGACTTTTACTTACTCAGTGTTTGCCTATGCTCCCACATAACATATAATTGAGGGATGGCTGCAGTTAAAGGACATAACATGGATTAATTTGGAGCAAAACGAAGACCAGCTGAGTGCTACTGAGCAGATGTAAACAAGAAGCTCACAAAGGCTGTCAGACTATGTGATAAGTGTTAACACCTCTCTCAAGCTGGGCACAAGTCAACATTTGGACGGGGCTCTGAACCCACGTAATTCCATTTTGTTCTCCAAGTACATTCTTTGTATTTACTTTTACACAGACACTCAGCTACTCCTGTCTGTAACTGTTTTTCACTGCTCTGAAGGAGAAATACAAAATGTGTGATTCAAAATATGTGAAGCCAAACCTCTCATTCTCCAACAGGCCTTGGAAAAAGACTTCTCAAAAAAAAAAAAACCAACAACAACCCTACATAGCCACCATGACTCAAATAACTCCAAATCCACTTGCTAGGCCAAGATGTGCATGTTGTGGCTAGATGGAGTGTTCAGCAGACCAAAGTAAAACTAATTCCTAAATGGTGCCAATAAAAGAAGGAAGTCGGTAATCTGTTTCTTTATGCACCATGCAACAGACCTTTGTGCAGACACCTGATTCTGTCACATTAGCCTAGCTGTAGTTTTATATGCTGAATTATCAAAGGGGCCCTGCATGAACAAAGCAATGCAGTATCATCAGTTGGAACAGCCAGCAGATGTCCTTGAGACGTAAAAATCAGGCACGTTTTCTCAAAACTGTTTCTTTAAAGTCCTTGGTAACCTGAGCATGAGTCTGCAAGTGGGGCTCCCACAGCTCCAGAAGGGATAGAGTGGCCTTCATCTTTTGGCTGTTGAGAGGGAGGTATTAACCCCATGAGCAGAAAAGCTGACCCAATACTCATGGTTGAAGTATGGAACACAAGAGATCACAAGCTCAGCAACTCACCTTGTTTCAAGCTTTGCTGGACTTCAGGAAAATTGTTTAGTGTAGAATTATTGACCAAGGTGATTTAGTAGCCCACTGTTTACCACAGTTTCACCTATCATATTAGTATGATCATACAAGCATAACAGCAGTGTAGGCAAAGGCCAATAGAGACTTCTTTTTTTTCTTTTTTTTCTTTTTTTCTTTTTGGTAGCTAAGCTACATCTATTACTCCTTAATAAACGATAATTAGAAGTGCAAAAGCATGTGTCTCTGAAGACATTTCCTTCTTCCTTAAGTGAGAGCAGCTCTTCCTTGTTCCATTGGTGGATTCTGGGTGAACATGTTAACACCCAATATAAGGTGTTTGAATGCAACTGTACAGAAATATGGGTTGGATGTCAGGAAATGTGCCTTCTCAGAAAGAGTGGTGAGGGATTGGCAGAGGCTGCCCAAGGAGGTGGGGGAGTCACCGTCCCTGGAGATGTTCAACAGTCATGTAGATGTGGCACGGAGGTATGTGGTTAATGGGTATATGGTGGTAATGGGCTGATGGTTGGACTAGATAATCTTGGTGGTCTTTTCCAACCTCAATGTTTCTATGATAAATGCAGAAAGCAATGCATTCCAATGGTGTCAGATACAAGTGTTAAAATACATCAGACTGCTGTAATATTTCAAGGCATGGACAAAGCTGTTACAGAGTACATTTCAGATTTTCAGTACAAGCTTATTTACACCAACTTCATCTCTATAAAAAAGCCTCATTGCTGTTATACCACAGCTTCACACACAAGAGATTGTTTTAGGTGAGAGAAAAACCAACTACAGCCAAAAGCCACATGGCTGATCACTGTCTCTGCCATTACTCTTCCAAAGGGTCCCTCTTAGTGTTTTACCAGCATTTCAAGAACACTAAATCAAAGCAGAATCTCAGAACAACTCTCATAAGGAAGATTATCACTAAGAAATTAAGTTTCTTGTGGAACAGTGTATTTCTTATTGCATGGTACTATTACGTTTAAAAACTCCATCTATTATTTTTTATTTAAACTAAATGTTATCAGTAACTCCTGAGATTATGATCTTGGTGCCCACTTACCTCTGAGCCTGAAGTATTTCAGATGGTTGGCAATAGCCTGTTCAACAGATTCATCGGGGCAAATCTTAACTCCACTGGGAAACAGAATGGAGCGCTTCCTTCGGCGCAGCAAATGCCTGTTGACTTGTTCAGCCTCCACAATGCCATGAAGCTTCTTCAGTTCAGGAGGCAGAGAGGGGCTTGCAAACTGCCAGACACTGAGCTGAGCGGTTGGTGAAGCGTCTTTAGCCTGTTTTTCTTCTGCTGAAAAATTGAAACTGCGTATAAATTTCTCAGATGAAGTAGAG
>PPHD01020074.1:0-13816 GCA_002909625.1 Bambusicola thoracicus
ATTGTTGTGCTGTTTGTTGGCAGGCTATTGCTAGTGAACACTGAGCTTAAGACTGAGGTAAACAAGATCGGGGGAAATAACACCTAACCTTAAGGCACTGGCCACTCATTTGAGGGTACCTTCATCAAAAGCATCAATTAACGCTCAATCCCATTAAGGCTGCTTGTTAAGCACCGAGTACTGATGTTCCAGACCTACAGCAGGGCCTTCAGCAAGGTGTCTCTGGCTCTGCTGCCTACACTGCAATTTTCTGAAGGGAGTGAATTTTTCTCTGCCTGGATGCCCCTCTGACATAAGCAGCAGGAATTGGAAGTGCTCACCATGTACAAAGATGGCTCCTGGAAGGCCCAGGTGTGACCCATGTGAGCATTAATAGGAGATTTAATATTAACTCCAATGACAGCAATTAGGACCTGAACATCAATTATCAGAAAAAAATAAGCAAGCAAACAAAAAAACAGCTTACTAATATGTAGAACTGATGAGCATCTGCAAAACCGAATCTCATGGCAGTTGCTATCACAGCTTCCAGGCAAGTGTAGCTCAATTATTTCACTGTTCATTTTTTCCCAAAACCTGTATTTGTATGCATCATTTTAAAAGTAAACATAGAAGAGTCTTTCTTCTGATCAATGACTTCTTAGGAACTCTATGATTTTCCTTCTTCCATTTTTGCTTACACAAAACTGATGGAAATTATTGGCAGCTATTTTGGTCATGATCGTATTATTAAAATGACAGGACTTGCATACAAACAAGTGCTTGTTTAGCTTCTTACCAGACTACAGATAACAGCTTTTAATTAACATTCAGTACTAATTGGCTAACTTTCAGCAGCGTCCCATTCTACTTTGATACGGGAGGCAGGTTGGAAGGGAAACACTTGAGCAAAACATTCTACAGAACGCTGTTCTCATCTTTAATGAAAATTCTCAACTTTTTCAAAAGGTTTTCAAAAGCCTTCTACTGTAGATCTGAAAAAGTTTGCTAAACTGGATTTGGTGAGCTTAATAAGCTAATTCTTGCACGTATTTTATGCAGTAGTATTTCAACAAGGCTTTTAGAAAGGATGCTTCTGTTCCTTTACCTCCCCTTAAAGCTCATGAGCTATAGAGAACTAGACCATACCACAGAACCCTATTATTAGCCAATAATTCTATAGTAAATCAAATATTAGCTGTTTATTTGTAAATGCCTTTGCCATAAGCAACATAATTTGCTATGCCTCTGTCCTGTCTGAATACCTGTGTTATAATACAGTACATGTGCAAGCAGCAGTCTAACTTGCTTATAAGCCATTCTGATGAAAATGCCCAAGAAAATATGAATGTAAGGCAGGTCTGAATGGCCTATTTCTCATGAATGTACAAAACAGCTTGTTATATATAGCCATTTTTAAACATTAAGGTCTCTGTGCCCATCACCCATGATTTCAAAACACCGCTGTGGAGAGTTAAGAGATATCACTGCTCAAATTTAAACACTGCCACTTGAATTTCTAACCACAGTTGGCTGACAGTACGTCTTCAAGTGATAACGAAGACCTATGGTGAAACCTACTCTAGGAGTGGGTCTGAAAGGTGACATGACTTACCCAAGATTTACACGGTTGGCATACAGTAGCACTGTCAGCTTTTAGTTCATCCAGCACAATTTCATGTCAGCCACTATATGCAAGTTACCACAGAGGCAACTTAGCAAAGGTTACCTAATGGCAAAGGCTGACAGATGTCTGGAAATGTTCAGAGGAAACACTTGCTCTCCTGTATTTAATTTCCCTAATTCACAATTACTGAATGAGTGGTGAATTAAATTCCCTCATCAACCTCAGCTGCTGAGAGAAGAGAAGTGGTGCCAGGACCCTTCTGGGGGCAGGCATGGGGCCTCCTGCCGAACACTGCCCTGCCGGCACCGGGGGAAAGGAGCAGGAGCTCAGTTTGAATCTGAGCTGACAGAAAGACAAAGCGTGCAGTAACGCAATGGCTGACTTCATTCATTCTCAACTACGTAACTATTGTAACAGGGAGGCATGTAGTCTCAGGGAGAATACCGTGTTACCCTGAAGTTCAGGTGGGCACAGCAGCGTGGCAGGAGGGCAGCTGTTAGGTATTGATGATACTGAGTGCAGGAGGTCCGGGGGTCACATATTCCTATTGGAGGTCTGGGGATCGCGTCTTCCTATTTGCTCTTTTTATGAATGATTTTTTCGTGCACCATTTCAGCTACAAACGACATTCAGTAACCAGAATAAACCAGAAGTTTTTCCCTTTTCCTGACGAACTGTCAACTACCTTAACCTTGTCAAGAAGCCCGCAAGAATGAAATCAATACAGCAATTTGAAGACAAAATTGGCAGGCGTTTATATTGTGCTTGGACACACGGAGTAAATAGCCTCATACATCAACCTACCGTCACCAGCGGCACCGCTCCGAGACGGACCAGTGCCGCTTTCACACCGCTGTCACCGCAGCGGGAGCCCGGCGGGACGGAGGGAGCGCGGAAACAGAGCCGAGCAGAGCGGGGAGAGCCGGTGCGGGCTCAGGTGGCCCCCAGCAGCCACGCCGGCAGCCCCCGGCCCCGCTCGGACCAACGCAGCCGGCTCCCTTTTCATTGTTCGCCTTACTTTCCCTACCCGGCTCGCTGCCCGACCCTCTCCCGTCCCCTCGCCCACTCGGAGCGGCGAAGTTGCCGGGACTTACTGCGGCCGCGCTCCCGGCGCACTCTGCTCGCTCCGCGGCTGCCGGCTCCCGGACGGCCCTCGCTGCTCGGACACCCCGGCACTCCGCGTCCCGCTGCGGCTCAGACCAGAGCCGAGCCCCTCCGGCGGAGCCGTACCTCTGCGAGCATCCGCCTCCTCTCGCCCGCGACGCGCTCTCCCTCCCTCCCCCCGGGCGCCGGGAGGGCTTCGCGCCGACGTCGGTGCGGGGCGGACGGAGAGCGCCCGGCGGCAGCAGCGCCTCCCCCGCGCCCGCCTCCCCGCGGCTCCCGGCCGCCTGCTGCCGGCGGGGCGGCCGCGCCGAGCGGGCGGGGCGGGGGCGGCTCCGCGGAGAAGGCGGAGGTGTCAGCGCGGAGTCCCGTCACCCGCGTGGTCGTTGGAGGGGGGGGACGCGGTGCCCAAGTCACCGCTTCTGGGCGCTGCGTGCCGTGAGGGTGCGGGGCCTCAGGGCTCCCCTCAGCGAAGCGTGGCTCTGCGCGCTCACGCCTCCTCCTCGTCGTCGTCCCAGAGAAGTTCCTCCGAGCCCAGCCCGCGTTTCGGGAGAGAAAAGCCACGGGGACGCAAGGAGTGAGGCTGCCGGCCGAGGGGAGAGGAGCGCGGGCTGAGGGAGCGGGGTTCCGGATGCCGTCAGGGGATTGCCACCGCCCGGAGGGAAACTGCAATCGGCGCAGCGGCCGGCAGTCATCCAAACCCCTGTTCCAAAAGTTATGCGAGCCTTTTAAGCACAGGGAGAGCCCGGGAGAAGGTCTTCCCCTCCGCCCCACGCTGCCCCGGAGGGAGCAGAACCGTACCCGCGAGGGAGCAGCGGCTGTCGAGGCGTGAGGTGCGGCCCCGCGCTATGCCAGCTCCTGCTGCTCTAACGTCCCCGGCTGACACATCCTCGAGCCGGGGAGAGAGGGCTCACCCCGCGCTGCCTCCGAGCGCGCAGCGGGCAGCTCCCAGCAGGTGGAGCCGGGGGGCAGCGGGAGTCGCCCTCCTCAACCATCGTCCCCTTCAGATTTCAGCCTTCGCTGAAGGCTTTGCTCTTTCTCTTGTGGAAACAGCGAGGGGAGTCTGTGGGACACGAGCTCTCATAATGCCGTGCTTATTTTGCTGTTCGCAGATCTCTGGCAGAAGCAGGAACCTCGTGGAGATTTCCATGGGCTGCACGGTGCCCAGAGCCCCCACCCACAGCGCCGCTGTGAGCCCACCACCACCCAGTGAGATCAGCTCCATGCTAAGTACCGGAGGTCACAGCATCATAGAATAGAATCATAGAATCATTAAGGCTGGAAAAGACCACTAAGTTCATGTACTCCAACCGCCAAGCCATCTTCACCATGCCCACTGACCATGCCCCTCAGTCCCACATCCACACGTTTCTTGATCACCTCCAGGGACAGTAACTCCATCACCTCCCTGGGCAGCCTGTGCCAATGCCTCACTGCTCTTTCTAAGAACTTTTTCCTTGTATCCAGCCCGAATCTCCCCTGGTGCAACTTAAGGCCATTACCTCTCGTCCTGTCACTGTTACCTGGGAGAAGAGGCTGAACCTCACCTCGCCACAACCTGCAAGATATCTGTGGAAGAATGGTTGGTAAGCACATCCATAGCCCAAAGATTTGAGAGGGGAGAGTCCTTCCCTTCATTCTAACAGTAAGTCATGTGAGGAGAAGTAACTTTTTAAAGATCTGGAAGCTTGGAATGTTTTTGCTACCAGGAGTTTCAGAAGCAGCTGAGAGGGTAGATCACCAACTAAGTTCAGATTACTTTAGGGCTGAACTACGTATGTCACTCCAAATGTAATGCCTCCTATATATTTCCCATGAAAATGACAATAGATACAAAGAGCACAATAACACTATTTGATAGAGCACATTCTCAGCTACGAAGCACTTGTTTTTCAGCACAGTCACTGCATTTAGCTCTGCATTTTTGCCAGTAGTGAAGAAGAGCCTGCATGCTGTGCTCATAAAGATCTGCATCAGTGGATCCAGTGCATCTGCATCTGCACCAGTGCCTCCACAATGTCACCACAACTGAAATGCACCACCCACCACCTCACTGCACTGTAACCATCCACTGTCAACGGGTGCTATTTCTTCTGCATGGAGGAATTTTGTTCCATGTCTTTGCTTTATACAAACTTCTGTGTCAGAAGCTATTCTGTCAGACTGCCGCTCTGCTGCCATTTGTCACACAGCAAGAAGATGTAATGGAATACTGGTGGAATACTCAGCATTTACTGCCATACCACCAACATCTACCTCTTACGTTGTGGGCCAACATAATAACATAGGAGGCATTACTTTTAGAGCAGCCTTCATTCAAGCAGGCAGGTGACAGGCTCTTTCCTGGTGGTTTCTGCCACAGCCCTTTAGTTTTTGGATGTTTCTGGCTAATAGCATTCATTCCATGATTGGAATTGTTGCATTCTCAGTGACTGTTTTTGTACTTCTTTTAAAACGGGTTTTTTGTTGCTCTGTTTTCTTAGTGATGTTCGTCTGCTGGAGTACAAATCTGTCATTCCGTAGTATAAAAATAGCTTTTCTAAGGTTTTTTTCTTTCTGTCTTTTGTGTTTGTTTTTTTTTTTTTTTTTTTTTTTTTTTAGATAAACTCTTTCTGTTAACCATTACCTTGCACATGAAAGCAACGCTTCCTGATTTGTTCTGCTCTAAGCAATTCCATCATACCCTTGGGGCTGCAAGCATGAATAGTTGCTATTTGGCATGCATGTGCAGTGCTGATCAGGCCCATAAATAACCACTGGAAAATTACTATTAATGGTACCTTGATGGTTTTATTTCTGTTTGTGCTCAGGAGTCATTACAACACATTGACCTCTGTGTAGAAGAGGTGGCTGAGCTAATGTTGTGTGTTGTGAGATGGTGGTTCTTCCTACTTGAAAAGATAAGGAAGTAAAAGCTTAGTTCTAAGATTTCAGTAATTTCTTTCTGTTATCAAGAAAAATGTATTTTCCACGTAGCCCAGGGAGTTGCACGTTTCTGTAGTTTGGCTCTGCAAAGGTAAGAAATTGCCCCTTTTTGCAGCTTTTTTTGAATATATTTTGTCCACCTTTAATTGTTCTCCAGGTAAGGATGCCCCTTGTGAAACATGCACTGTCCTCATTTTGTTTCTCAGGTGCAGAGTTTGAAATGGCGATCTGAGATTACAGCTGGTCCCATGAACTGTTCACAATTTGGGCAGAGGCATTTCCACCATCTGTTGTGGGTGCCTGCATGCAAACTGTTTGAAGGTGATCAGTTTCCCTTCACTGTTTGTGTACATTTCCTAAGAGGCATGGTGCATCCCATTGAGACAGCCTGGAGCACAGTGTCTTTGGATAAGGGTTTGTTCATATCTATTTTGTTTGAGGCAAACAAAGAGCGAGCACTGAGCTGTCCCCTGACGACCATCCAGGCATGCTCTGTCCAGTGATAAGTAGATTATAAACAATGCATTGGAGTGAGTGCCACACACTTAATTTGAATGAGAAAATGGGAAGAGTGAAAGACTACATTTAAACAAAAAATGGTAATAATTATGGTCCGATCCATTTCAGGGAGAATCAGAATTTGCCATTACCTTCAGCTCAAGTCGCATTGGCCCCGTTAAGCCTTCAGTGAGAATATATAAGTCTCCTGTGTATGACTTTGTAATCATGACTCTGCACTCCTAGGATTGACTTGATTAAGTCAACTGTGAGCACAGTTACAGCACTATCAGCAGCTGTGCAGGCTTCCTAACCCTGCTGCCTGTAAACATGTCAGCTCAGTGAGAGGGAAATTCATGGAGCCAGCATAGCTGCCATTCAGGCCATGTGTCCCCAGCCAGAAAGTTTCTAATTTTCGGAGGAATATATCACTCTGGAATTAGGGATTTGAAGAATGGCAAATACAGAGCTTTCTAAATCTACTGCTTGAAGAAGTCTATTCAAAACATGAAAAGTGAGGAGAGGTATAGAAATGCTCAAGAGGCTGAAAGGTATATGAACAAATACTAGGAGTATTAGGGGAACAGAACAGTGCTGTGTGATAAAAGACAAGTGCAAATTAGGAAAGTTGTTGCAGAAAGGTACGTGAGCACAGCTGATGATCGAGGAGCAGAACAGAGATGTTCAAACTAAGGCCCAAGGTGCCAGATTTTCAGGAATCTGGGGCTCTGATGCATTGCACCACTTCAAGTTTCAGTTCTCACAAGTTAGCAGGGCATAAAATGCACTACTGCATAACATAATGCAAGGTGTCTTGAAAATACATTTCCCTCCGTTTTCCTTCTCTCAGCAAATGTAAAGACAACAGCAATCATCAGTCTTACCTGTGTTTGCAATTCTGTATTAGGTGAAGCAACTTCCCCCAGGGCAATACTGCAAATTTCTCATATTCCTGACACTGTTATTTTGACCCAGGTCCTCTCTTGAAATTCAAAAACAACCACACTTGGGTAGGGATTAATTCTGATTATGCTATAGTGTAGGCATTTGTTTCTGCTGCCCTTTTAACCCCTGTGAATCCTCCTCAGACTTGAAGCTCCCATGCTCCCAAACAAATTAATAGAGATGGAGAAAGAGGTCTTCAGGAACAGCATTTTTTGGTAATGTGATAGAATTGATTTATGTTAGAAAGACAGAAAGATGAATTTAGAATAAAAGATGTGAAAAATGGAAAAGAACTGCTGTCTGAACAATTTGGACACACAGAAGCACTGAATTTTGGAAATAGTCTGAGAGAAATGGCAGGAATGGGAAGCAGTTTGGTGGAGGTGTCAGGAGGACACCTTACCGGGGTCACAGACAACTTAGCGATGGTGTAACTTTGTGTAACCTTCATTCCCAACCCCAGAAGCCACTGTGACATACAGGTGGTGGTGTTATGTTTGTTTTAACTTTATGTTGTTTGTTTTCAGAAACTTGAAAATCAAGATTTATGTGTTTATCCAGCCTCGAGCATCTAACTATGTATACCAATTATGTCACAATAGATTTATTTCAATCAGTTTCTTAATCTACGATAAAACATAGGTAATGGCACTTACCCTCTCACTTAACTTTCTAGTTCTAATTTATGTTACTTAATCTATCCAAGTATTGATTATTCAGTTCATCTCAGAACATTCTAAAGAGGATCTCCAAAATACTTTGGAATGATGGAAAAAAAGGGACGTATGTCTCTAAAAGGAAAAGATCTCTCTCTTTTTTTTTTTTTTAAATAAAATTAATCAATAATTAGGGAAACACAAAAATGTAAAAAAAAAAAAAGAGAGAGAGAGAGGGAGAAACGAAAAGTACAGGAACATCAGTTATAATCACTTTCCCAAAGAACAAGGAAAAAATGGGCAGACTCCCTAATGTAGAAATTTCAGTTACTTGTATTTGTATTGTATTCAGTTTTCTATACAGGGAGGCTTTTAATTTAGAAGACAGCGGTATGTGCTTTCATTAGTGGAACACTCAGTAATTATAAATGGTGGTGGTAGAAACAAAGTGTGCTTTGCTTGCTCTGTACAGGGAAAAGAAGGCAAACAGGATAATGAAAATCTAGGCAACGGGAAGGCTTCCAGAGCCTCAGTATATGATTTCTTCTGAATCAGCAGGCGTTTTCCAGCTCTGCTCAGAAGCTGCTCCCTGGGCCTCCCTCAGCCAATGAGTAGGTGTGCACGACCTGAGACAGAATCTCAGCCAGGCATCAGGAGGAGTGCTTCAGGAGAACTAAATGCACCAACAACTGCTAGAAATGCCTTCCTTACTGTACTGTTTGTACAGTATATAAATCATTAAATATTGAAGATTATGCAAATCTTCTCCAGAAACCATTTCAAGAGCCCTATGAAATTTCTGCAAACCGCTGGCAGGCATATTTCATACATCAAACTTACTGGTAAGCTCCCGTCAACAAAATCTTCACATTAGCTGATTCCTTAATGTGTTTTTAATGTGAGAAACCTTGATATTCAGAGTTACAGACAATGCCAGTATCTACTGACACTCAGGACTCATTTATGTACTTCTATATCTTTTTCATGTCTGTGTAAGAATGTGTACCATTTAGGCTTCATTACATTTCAGGTAGGACACAAGGAGTGCTTCAACTCATATTGGTTGTATGAACACAGGTGATTTTTACCTCACATCTTTATTTCACTGCCCGCTCTTGCTAATGGACAGGTTTATGTTTTTCTACATCTGTAAATCTGACCTGCATGTTATTTTAAAAAGTCAGATCACCTGGAAAATGGAGCTGTAATGGACATGTGCCTGACTAAACTCAAGCTCTTGACAGTAAGTACAGTCTTAATCACTCACATTATCATCATTTGTTCGTCGCTCAGTTTGACAAAGTTCTGTCCCTCTAGATTCTTCATCTTCCTGTTTGCTGTGTGGAAGACCCCCCAGCAGTGTCAGGAGTGTCTCATGATGCAGAGAGATTTGTAGGATGCGGTTGTTAACCAGTCTCTGGGAGGAGACACTACTGTCTTTGGTCAACTTAATGCACAGCACAGTTTCGGGACTATAAATGCAGTCATACGCTTAAGTAATGTGAAGGGAGATGCCTTACATCTGGCGTCTCGGTATATGGTGTAGGAAAGATGGGAAATGTTTCGGGTGCTGTCATAGTTTATTATCAATATCACAACAACACATCAGAGAAGAAATCTGAATTTTATTCTAATGTCCAGACAATAATTTTAATAGCTGTATAGATTGTTCACTCACAGATGCTATTGATTATATTGGTGAAATGCTCAGAGAGTTTTCTTTTTTTCTTTTTGGGAATTTTTAAGGAAGGATTAAATTGGCAGGATTCATTTCAAATTGGTAACTTCTGCCTCTGGCTTTGCATTTTAATATGAGAAATAGAAACAAACAAGCATCTCTTACAGGTGGATAAATTTCAGGGCTATTTGAGCATAAGTGTAAATTAGGTAGGAGCTGACTGTACCATTTGTAGCTGTAGAGCATCTTCTGGGCTGCTTAATTTGTGAACTGATCTCTGATAACTGCCTGACTGGAGATACAGCCATTTCTATAGCACTGGTTCTGGATATTTTTTTTCTTGTTGTTTTACAATGGAAATGCAAACCATTTCCATACTTCTGCTCTTTCTCTGTATTCCAAAAGCACATCTGTACAATACTGAGAGTCAGTGCAACCGAGTTGAAGAAGCAAATGTTCAGATGGTTTTGAGCAGGCACCTTTGATTCCTTGAGATTGTAAGTAATCTGTGAAATACTTTCCAGCATTTCATCCAACATCAGAATCATAACTGGTGTTAGCCCTGAGAGTTTGATTAGCATTAGAAGGCCAGTAACTACTTTTCTATTTAACCTTACTGAAAGGAATGTGGAGCGTGATTCTGAGTAGATCTATAAATACAGAGCACATAGTAAACGCAGTAGAAAATGTTGGCAACTCAAAGAACTTAAATTGAGGCTCTGATGACCAGATAAACAAGGGATTGTATGTGGACATAAGGGATGTTGTGGACAAATGCTAGCCTGAAAATGGGAACTGACAGGAAAACATCAGAGACAAGCTGTGTGCCTACCATGTCAATTCACATAACCCAAACTTTCACCTTCTCTTCCTCAGTGTTACTCTCCTCTCATCTCTCTTCATCCATGCTTGCATGCACTAAATATACTTCTGTTCCAGCTATTCACCATATTTGACACTGGTTTTCTAGTAACCGCTGCCCATTTACATCTCACCAGACAAACTAACAGGAGCTACATACAGTCAGTGAGGGTCACATGCTGATTGAACTGCAAATCACAGGACCCACGCCTTGGAGGAAATGTCTGTGCATAAAATTCCTGCACTCCTCCATCTTAACCAAAGGATTCATTCTGTATGACACTCCTAGCTGTGCCTCTGAGGTCTTCATTAGTTGCAGCTCCTTTTCTCTGGATACACAGGTGAAATCACAGAGCTCCTATTCAGTTCTGTATTTCTTAAAAAGCCAGCTAAGTCAGAGGGATGCAGTACACAGAGGTGTCTGGCTCCAGAGCTTCCTCACATTAAAATGCAGCAAGATCTTCCATAGGAACCTCATTTTCTCTGGCACCATTTCTATCTCCGTTCTCATTATATTCTATGGCTTTAAGCCACAACCCTCTGCTTATTTCCTCTTATCGCCGTAAAGCCATCACTTTTAATCCTCTATCTCATGTTTTTGAACACACTGTTATTCCAAAGAGGAAAGGAAAAAAAAAAAAAAAGAATGGAAAGAGAGGAGATGCAGGAGCTTTCACACTTATGGGTTCCAAAACAGTTATTTTATCTACTGAAATACACTGAAGAGCAGGAATATTGGAAGTTTTCAGAGTTTTGCCAGTGCATTTCAGTCTTGGCCCACACCTTTTCTGTTATAGTTCTGGACTGTGGCTCTAGAAGACATTGGCAAAATGAGTCAAGGTTTTTTTTTCAGATACTAATTACTGAAAAGGTTGATTTTTTTACACATATAGCGGATCTCTCAGCCAGTAAATTGCAATTGGAAAATAAATCTTCTACCATAACTTCCTGTGGGATGTGTTTTTAATGCACTTTTAAAAGCTGGAATCTGTTTTAAACTCTTACTTTTTGCAGCCATGTACTAAAAATATCTGGCATCATTTTCAGTACTGTTACGTTCTGAATTGTGCTTCACCTCATCAGGGTTTAACAAGGTTCATCTTTTCAAATTTGTCATGGCTTGATTTCTATCACTTAACTTGCAGTTTTACAAAGGGGTGTGAAAATCATTCAGATTCAGGCAGCAAGTATTCCAGGGGCTCTCACCTCTTGGCACCGCTCAAGCATACACTGCATCTTTGTTCTAGCAGTTTTATCGATCCATAATTATCTATTTGCTGTTTACTTACTTCTCACCAACTGAACTGTGAACGCACACTACATGTGATCAGTGATGGCAGGGTATTCCGAGCAGGCTGCAAATCACAGGAGAAAAGCATGGGAGAGGTGCTTAATGTTTCTGGTCCCGGTCTGAGGATGTGGGACTAATTCAGTAGTTACAGTTTTCATAAACTCTTTCTAAAGAGGGTGAATTCTAAGGACAACATTTGGGATGAGATTTGTCTTTTTGGAAAGCATATCAACCCAATGCAAATCCTGATCATTTTTGCGAGTCAACATCATCAAATTTTCCTACTTGTATTTGATGGCAGGATCAAAGATTATTTTTCTTAGTTATTTACACATCAACATTTTAACACTGGGTGATCATTTTGAATCTTGTTGAGGCGCGTAAATGGGCTAACTGCATGTCTCTACAGGATCTGCTCTTTAGAAACTGAGTCAGAAACTGATGCACAGTAGTTTTTAATACTGAAATTGTGTTTAACATTATTTCCATATTTATCAAACTATAATGAAAACTGAAGCATCTGTGATATTCATTTTTTCTAATGGTGCAGCTATTTACAGCATTCTACAGGAGCATCAGGTGGTATGTGGTATGAAACCACACAGAGGTCCCAGTTCTTGGTAAATAAAGGTCTAACAAGTGAATACTGAAGTGCTTCCAAGGAAAGTCAGGCCAAATATAATTGTTCTCTTCATGAAATAGCTTTGGTCAGAAGTCAGCAGTGCCATGTATATCATTTAGTAATGACTTTAGTTCATGACTTTCTGTGGCTGAACTTGTTTCTGTAAGTTCTTTCAACTTTCCAGTATCACCCCTAGGTCATTCCATGCTTACAGCTGCTCACGGCATCAAGGAAGCTGTTTTCTGAAATAAAGTGAAGGACTCTGCTCTTTTTACTGCTGTTCCTTTGGATTCTGATTTCCTCAGAGGGTGAAATATAGAATAAGGAAATGGTTCAGAGGAGTGACTATGGGAAAGGAGTCTACACAGTTTGTTTGACTTAGCTTTTGGTTTTTAGTAGCTATTACAAAGCCATTAGAGATCTTTGTGCCCAGAGGAATGCCACTGTATCAAGGTGAATTTTCTTATAGAATGTGCTTAGTTCAGATAAAATGGACACACAAATACTGTAGGTTTGTATACTGTGATCATGTCTATGTCTACAGAAAGGATGGTTTTTTTTTCGTTAGATTTACAACATTCAAAACAGCAGACTATCTTTTGATTCACCAACCATTATAGGAAGGTATTCCTCAAATGCAGAGTGCCCCTGCATCAGTCTAGTGGGGCAAAATGAAAGTCCAACTGGGATACCTAGTTGAAGACGGTTGTGAAACCTTCATTGATCAGTTCTAGATATCTTCAGAAAAGCAGGACGCTTTTGTTTAGTTGCCTAGAAATGTATTTGAGCACCATTTCTGAGGTTTTGGAACATACTGAACATTTCAGGTATAGCTATTTGTGGGGGGGAAGCAAAACAACAATAAAAATGAAAAATACAGCTCCCAGACACCATTATTCAGACATTTACATGGCATTATTTCCATGACAATATTACTTTTGAAGTGCAGAATAAAAATTCATCATATTGAATTAAATTGTGATTCTTTTCATCTTCAAACAATAGGACTGGGGTTCATTTCTGTTGTAACATACTACCAGATCTCACAGCAGTGTCATTTGGCCACTCTCCTGTCCTGATCCCAATGAAGCCCATGCCGTCTCACACTCACTTCACAGAGAACAAAACCAATCCACCAATCATAATTTTGTTGCTTCATAACTTTGGGATGAAATCAAAATACCTTTTCTCATTATTTCAGAGACATGATGATGTGTGACAGTGCCAGTACTGTGGCTGTTTGGGCCTGTCATGGAGGAAAGCTGTTGTGCTGAATGTTCACTTCTTACTTTAGATGCAGTGATTTCATCCAAGACTCGTTTAGATCATGTAAAAGGTGAGATTGTTCTCTCCTTTTCCATGGGCCCTTAAGTCATCTGGCACGAAGGCATTCTCTGCACACACTAAAACTCTCCCTAAGAGACTCGCTTGGAGGAGTGATTGCACAGTAAATTTTTGCTTTTGCCTCCTTTTTGTGAGGCGTCCTGTTGGCTTCAGTGACAGGACACTTCATTTCTGTTCAGTGTTTGTCTGCAAATTAACTCTCAGCTACAATTGGGTAAAAGCTGTGTAAATTTGAGCAGTTTCGGAACAAAGGAACAATTTGGTGGGGTATTTTCTTTTTTTTTTTTTT